>SRSM01000503.1:0-43629 GCA_019593545.1 Apocynum venetum | reverse complement strand
TTTACGAATATTCTATAAAAAATACACATTTTTTAACAACATTAATTATGTTTTTTAATCAATATGAAAGTCAAACAAACTATCAATTTAAGGGCAAGTAAGTAATTATATCTCATCCATTTAACACTAGTTAACTCCTTTAATTTTTTTTACTATTTCACTTCTCATTTACATATGTGTGATATATATATTGTTGCCGATCAAAAAGCAACTAGTCGATAAGCCAGTCAATAAATCTTAAATATCAGCTAACATGCCTAAATCAACTAATAAATAGAGTCGATGTCTACAAAACGGTTTTGAGTCTTAATCGATTGAGTTAATGAGTCCATGAAACCTTTTTTAGATGATGGGTTCTTGGAGCACTATAGAAAGCCTCCAATATCCTTAAGTGTAATGAATCAGTAAATGTTTGGGTAAAAACTTTGGAATTGACAAATTTTATTATTTTTGAAAATCTAAGAGGGGGTGAATTACGTTTTTATCCGATTTTTTCAACCTAATTCAATAAAACACCTCTTTGACAACAAATCAAACACTTGGTGTGCTAGTTGTGTGAGAAATAATGTGTTCAAGTAAATACAGAAATTAGAGCAATGAACGCAATGATTTATAGTGGTTCGGTTTATCTAACAAAACCTATTCACTACCTTGAGTTACCTACTCAGGATTTATCAATTCATTCACTAATCAAAAAATGAGATTACAAAGAGGCTCATCCAATTCACCTTAGGGTTTTACAAATAACCTCTCAAACCAATCAAGGCTCACTCAACCCTTGAGTTTTTACAACACAACACTTGATTATACAATAATCTACACCTCCTTAGTGAATCATAACAATACAATTCAAGGTTCACCCAAAGGTTTTACAACAAACCTTGAATACAAAACAACCTACACAAGCTCACCCTAATACTTAGGGTTTATGCTACTTGCAACCTTGATACAATTACAATCAATAATAAAGATAGAGAGTTGATAGATATCACCCTTATGTGATATATCAATTTAATCACAATCACCTTTTTGAGTACTGGCTTGTCAAGATTGCTCAAAATTCACCTTTGAATGTAAAACCCTTCTTAATGATTTTAACAAGATTGATGTTTTGAAAGGGTTTTGAATGTTTTCTAAGATGTTATAGGATCAAGATATACATGTTTTTGCTCAAAAAAATCTTGTTAGAAAGAATTCCAAAGGTTTTGGTATTTAAAGGTTTGTTCCCAACGGTAAAAAATGAAGCGTTGTGAAACCCACTCAGGAAGTGCGGTTGACCGCATCAGACAGACTTGGTCGTCCGCACCATCATCCTCAAGCTCACTGGACAACCACCGGATGATGATTTTTCATCCTCCGGTCGACCGGACTTCACCTGCGATCGACCTCACTTCAGTGCGGTCGACCTCATGTCGTCCATAGGTTGGCATGAACAAATTGACAGCACAATGCATCCACAAGATAAACTAACTTATGGACGATACCTGGACCACTTTTGGTCGACTGAAACATGTTCATTTGTGTATCAACAATACCTAACACACAAATGATGATTTCAATCAACCATATAAGTTATGGTATCAATCCAACAAGAGTTTATGAACCATTTAAGTTTTGAAATTACGATGCATGGTTTTCGAAATACCAAAACATATTTTACATATTAAAACATTTTGAAATAACGTTTTAAGTTCATAGAGCAACATTTAGAAACCATTACTCAATTAGAGGTAAACTAGATATATCAAAGATATTAAACTCTAAACTATACCTCTATTTCCTATCTAATCCAACAAAAGCTTGTCTTCAAATCTTGATAATCTTGACTTGTATACTTCCTTGAAGACTTGAAATCTTGTCATTGCATGGATTAAATCATGAATCCAAAAACTCTATTACTTGTACAAACAAGACATTAGTCCTCATCAATGTTTGTCAATAATCAAAATTAAGATATTAAAAGCTTAAGGCTTTCAATTTTGATAGCCCAAGCAATTACAAAGGACTCTCCAATCTAATTAACTTGTTTCTAACCCTAAAGCAAGGCAAAAACTGAATCTACAAAGCCATAAGGAAGTTGTAAATGAAAACTGTAAAGAAAATATTTAAACAAGCTTTAACCTTAAGAAAAGCAATAAAGATAAAGTTGGAAAAGTAATTTGATAAGATAAGAGTGTTTAATTTGATATTGTCATGGTTGATCGTAAGGATGCTTGTTTCGTCTTCATTGCTCTAATTTATAGACAATCGGCTCAATCATTTTCTTGGTCATCAAGCTTCATTCTCCCATGTTTCCCGTATTTACACATTTCTTGAACCATTTCCTCCACAATCAAATCACATCTAGAGTTATTTATGCATGTTTGAAATAGTGAGAATAGTGGTTTGATTGGTCTTCAATTAACAAGATTGCCTAGTCGATTAGAAAAACAGTTATGTCTATCGACTATTTCTTGTCATCAGCTGATAGCTACAAAGTTAGGAAAATGATAAGTTTAAAACACTTCACTATGATCTAACTATATTTCGAACCACTTATGCATGTTTGAAACCATAAAAAAGTTTTTTGAGTGGATCTTGAATCAACTAATATAACATTATTTTTATCAACTTATCACACTAAAAATTAATAAAGTAGTTACATTCATCACATGTCTTCTATATTTCGAACCACTTATGCATGTTTGAAACCATAAGAAAAGTTTTTTGAGTGGATCTTGAATTAGCTGATATATATATTATTTTTATCAGCTTATCACACTAAAATTAATAAAGTAGTTACATTCATCACATGTCTTCTATTGGCAATTCATCTCCAATCAACTTATCTTTTTCATCAGCTAATTAACCAATATTATAATTGAGAGATTTTATTGACTATTTATGAAAAAAAATGAATATTTTTGGTTTCAATATATATATATATATATATATATATGTGTGTGTGTGTGTGTTTGCGCTCACGCGCTTGCAATATTTGAAAATGATGAAAAAGAAAAAGAAAGAAGAGATTTCTAGAGATAAGAAGGAAATGAAGAAAGGACCAGCTCGATTGTTAATTAGAGGGTAGGATTTGTATATGATGTGAACGTGGGTTGAGCACTATGGAAGGTGATAATGTGAAAACGACTTCCTCAATAACATTCCAAATTGTGAAATCACCACTTGAGGCTTAAAACGGAAAAAAAAGGGACCATTCTTCTTCATCCATGCGTCAAATGGTGGGCTTCAGATTTCATTCTCCAGGGGCTCACATTTCAAACCGAAGTAATTCAAAGGTTGGAATGGCAGTTATGTCGGTTACTTGTCACATTTTTAGGAATTTGATTCTTGCTCATGAATCCAGTATCATGCAATAGAGAAGAGAGAACCATTTCTTTCTTCTTTTTTTCCATTTAAGAATCCTTGAGTCATTATATTCTAAAGATTGTAAGATAATGTAAAATGCACTAACAATTGGGTGCTGTCAAATAATTTGCTGTATGGCCAAAAATTTTGCAATTCGAATGAATTTGTATGATTCGATTATATTGTATATGGTGTCATGATTGGTAATATATGTTGATTCACAATATTCAAAGAAACAACTAGAATAAATAAAAATGAGAATCAAATTTTTTTTTTATGACTCATTAGGAAGAGAGATATGAATAATCCGTATGATGTCGCCTAAAAGTGATATATTGAATTAAGTAAGGTATCTTTTTGCAAGATGAGTATCGTATGCAATAATAATAATAATGTTATGCACAAAAAACTATGATACCAATAATAATAATAATAATATTGTGCACAACGAGCTCTCGTACCAATAAAATCGAATGGATTCAAACATAAATTAAGAACAACCAACAAAAAATAAAGAACACAAATTTTAGGTGATCTAAGTTCACATGCAAAAAGGATATTTTATTACTTGAGGAGATACAAATTATAATGCATCACATCACATCGCATCGCAAAATTGCATGTAAAAAGCATTTATTTATATTTGTCTAATCCTAAAAATTTGTCCAAATATGACAAGACTCTCTATTTAGTTCTTGTCTAAGCATAGCATGACTCCTAAATAATATTTTTTTTCCTAATTTGAATGAGTTTAAATAAAACCAAAGTCTTGAATTAATAGGAAACTGCATCTTAGATTCTTAGGTGGATTCCTAATTCAACATAACTAAAATTCAAGATATATTCTCAAAAATCTCTACCTTGGCTTGAATTAGCTCAAAACCCAACCTGGAACCTGCTCTCGACCCAACTTTGGGGACCAGGAATTGATTTGATAATGACTTGAACCAACTTGGCTCCAACCTAGAACTAGTCTTTGTTCCAACCTAACTCTAAACCCACAAGGTGAGTAACTGGACACCATCCTGGTATCAACTATCAACTTGGAACCAATCTAATAACCTGCCTCGAACCAACTTGGGAGCATCCTGGCTTCAACCATAAACCACCAATCTGGAATTAACTTGGTTCAAACCACAACTTGGCTCCTATGGA
Source organism: Apocynum venetum (assembly GCA_019593545.1). Taxonomy (NCBI): domain Eukaryota; kingdom Viridiplantae; phylum Streptophyta; class Magnoliopsida; order Gentianales; family Apocynaceae; genus Apocynum; species Apocynum venetum. The sequence goes on along the minus strand of SRSM01000503.1, from coordinate 39,126 downwards.
ACAACATAGTTCCAACTTGGTCCAACGAATCAACCCAACTCTAACGCAACTTCTTGTGCGCAACTATCTCTAACACCAATAGTAATGAAAATCGGATGGATCCAAACAAGAAACGGTTTAAGAGCAAAAGATAAAAATTAAAGAACACAAGATATACATGGTTTGATCAAAATTGATATTCGTCAATCGTGGAGTAAAAGAAATTTTATTCCTTGAGAAGATACAAGTAATAGCGCATTGCATCACATAAATTATATGTGGAGAGAACCCCTTTATGGTTGTCTAATCCTAAAATATGTTGTCCAAATATGACAAACTCCCTATTTGGTTCTTGACTAAATAGAATAGGATTACTATATAATAACATTTCCTAATTATAACTAGTTTAAATAAAATCAAAATTTTGAATAAATTGAAAACTGCGTCTTAGCTAGATAGGAAGAAATATTCTCACAAATAATAGGTGGAACAAAGCAAGACATATATATATATATTCTCGCAAACAATAATAATAGGTGGAACAAAGTAAAAAATAGTTAGCCGAGAGGAAGGAAAATGCATATGGGAAGTAACAATCTATCTTTATAACTGTTTCTTTGAATGGGAACCTAATTCGCATTCCGCCAATACCGCCTATAACTGTTTCTTCCTGTTATTTCATTTTGATTTGCAAAAGAAGATCAACACATTTGAAGTAGATGTTGTGCATTGTTATAATTTATCCTAATGTATATAATGGAAAAAGGTAATCCATTTAGGATTGAATGTTCACTTTTGAATTTGGTTAAAAATTAAATGTCTTTGACTTTAATCAAATTATCAAAATATTTTTTATATTAATTTAATATACAGTGAGATTCATAAATTATTGAAATGTAAATATTTTAAATTAAAATAATGAGTAGTAAGATCCATGAGTGAGTTACTGTGATCTAAATTCCTTACAACTAATGAAATTTTAGATTAAAAATATGTTTATTTAAAAAGTGAGCATTCAATTTCAAATAAACTAAAATAAAAATGTAGATATTCAATTCCAAATTAAGAGAGTATTATATTGTAGAACTTGTTCCACTCATGACTAAATATTTCATAGTAATTTCATTATGTCTTAGATATATAAGTTCAGAGAGATTAGTAGTAAATACTTCTTATGTCTCAAAATATAAGCCGTCGTAAAACTTTTTATACATGCCAATACAATATTTTACTTCCTAAGTTGCATTTATTTATTATGTATTGAAAATAATAAAGAAAAGAATGTTTATTTTGAGAAGAAGAAAATACAAATATTTTATCATTGGAAAGAGATGAGATTGAGATATGAAAATAAATAAGGATAATATTAAAAGTCAATAATAAAATATTAATAAAATTTCATAAAATAACTTATATTTTATAAAAAGAATAAATTCATTCGGCAAGTTATATTTTAGAGCATATGGATATTGAATGTTTGTATAATGGTAGTCAATAAACTTCTGCTTCATTTCTATCACTCCATAATCCAGATTCTAGCTATCCAATTTAATCTTGCCAAATGGGAAGAAAGAAAAAGATGCTGAGAAGAAACGACAAAGAGCAAAAAACAAAAAAAAATACTCTCCAGGTAGAATTAGTTAAGGCCATGTCCCAGCATACCATCGATTTTTAAAAAAAAAGAGCAAAGCAAGGGCACTCAAGCTGCTGCTGCTTAAGCACACCAAGTCTTAGGACCAAAGCCCTTAAAAATAAAAATTTTAAAAAAATCTTAGGAAAAAGAAGAGAAAAAAAATAAAAATCTTATGGTCATAATAATTGGTTCCACCACACTCCACTATCATAGTCTCATCATTATCAGAAATGAGAAACCCCAGCAGGTCTAGTCTAGTTATAAAGTTTATAATGTCTTTATATATATATACACTACTGGCAGTTGGTTGTCATCCACCAATATTATTATCTCAACCATAACCATATTAAATCATTACAAAAAATTTATAATCATGTCACATTTCGAATGATAGTTACATATGTTGTAAACAAATATATTTTTTCAATATAAAATTAATTATTTATATTTATATTTTTTATTTAAAATTTTATTAATAATTTTTTAAATTTAATAATTTACATCTAACTAATTCATAGATCACACAATTCATTATATAATGTCAAGAATAATTTTGTAAATTAAATAAAATCAATAATGGATATTTATTTGTAAACAAAAAGAGTATTATATATATATATATATATATATATATATTGATCACGAAAAGGAAAAAAAAAATCTTTGATAGATTAGCCGCAATATCAACTATATTAGTACAAAATATAGTTCACCCTCTCTCTTACTTTAGGAAATTCTTCCTCAAAATCATTATCTCATTCTCACACGCTTAAGAAATGTACATATTGCACATGATGATCATATGTAACAGCTGATTCGACATATCCAATCTTGCATATTTTAAAATGAAAAATTCAAGGTTGTATAAATTGTTCATCAGATTATTAAATTAAAAAATAAAAAAGAAAATTCGTAACATAAAATAATTCTTCAACAATTTGGCTTGATTTGTACCACCTTTGTGCTGAATTCTTTAATCTAATGAAATTTTCATTTTCCTTTAAGAAAAAAAAATCTTGATTTTACCTACTTGTTTTTTAAAATAAATTTATCTAATTTACTCTTTTATTTTCTTCTTTTAAAAAGGATTGTAAATAGTTTATCATTTCCCTTTATAGATTTGAACTCACGAGTTTATGAAATAGATAAGACAACTTAGCGAATAAACGACGTCTCTCATCTGATTTGATCTACTTAGTCACATTAAAAAATAATTTAAGAAATATATATATGGGAAAAATTGAAACTAATAAAATTAGTAAATTATCATAGACCTCTTTTATCAATACAGGGAGGAGGTGAAACAAAACTTTGAATACAAATATTACATCCCTATTTTTTAATAAAATGTAACAAACGAATCTTTTTTTTTTAATTATAAGATTTTTTTTAATTTTTAAAATTATTGTATATATGTTTTTTTCTAAATTAATCATTACTTTATTAAAAAAAAGAAAGATATAATAAATATTTATTTTTAAAATAAAACAATTGTTTAATTAATATAAAATTATATAAAATATCTTATAAAAAATGTACAGAATAATATTAATTGTCAAGTGGGCCAATGAGGAGTGAATCCATATTTGAAACTGTGGGCCGACACAAAAGGCAACATGAAATAAGTACGCGCAAATATGAAGCAAATACTGTGTGGCTCGTGGCTTGTGACTTGTGACTTGTGACAAATGAAGAGCCACTATGAAGAAAAAAAAAAGCAGGAAAGCTGGGATTGGGATCCGATCTGTTGGGAAATGGGAAATTCGATTGAAGTCTCTTCTGTCTTGCTCAGTTGAAGCCATTTTCTCTACATTTGAAGGGCCATAATCTTCTGGGGGCAATGGAAATCATTGGTTTTCAACTCTTGACTTCTTTGCTAGCATCTTTGAAAGAGGATTATTTGCACTAATGGTCTCGAGGTTACTTTCTTGGCAGCCAAGATAGAATACAAAATCTTCTTTTGAACAAGTTGCATGAGGTTTCCAATGACCTTCTCAAAGAATTCTCTTTAGATATAAAAAATTCATACTCCTCTGTCTCTCGTTAAAATAGATTTGTATTTCTCATAAATTATCCTTCAATTTATCTACTTGAAATATAATTTATTTTTCAAGTCACTAAATTATTCTTATTTAACACAGGTTCACTTAACAATATTCATTTTCAAAATAATCTTGGAATGCTAAACATTAATATTTTTCAAGAATTTTCCAAACATATATTTATGATAGACCACTAATATTGACTTTAATTATTGATATATTAAAAAAAATTAACGAATGCAATTAGTATTTTAATGAAATCTTAATTATTGTATCAATTACTAGTATAAAAGAAACTTAGAAAAAGCATAAAAAAATTCACAACTTCAACAATATTAAAAATGTTTTCTTAATCTGTGTAAAAATAGTGTTTGTAATAATTACTTTTAATAATTATGATGTATTTCAACAAAAAAAAAAAACTAAGGAAGATTAGATTTATTTAAGTACTTCTCTAACAATAATTACTTTTGTCCCTATTTGATATTTTGTCAATTACTTTCTCTATTTGTATGATATTTGTGTGTCTATATCACTTTCTTTATTCTTACACCTAGCTTTAATAGTAGTATTCATAATTACTCATTCCCTCTTTTTCAAAGCTTTGAGTAAATAAGGAAGAGGCAAGGAGGAAGAGAGAAAAATGAGACAAAAGACAAGGAGAAAGAAGGGTCGATGTCTTTGAATAATTAATGAGGTTAAATTAGTCTTTTGCTCTCAAAATTGAAAATACTGCATGCATTTTAGAACTTTTTCATCTATATGTAACATAATTCAAAAAGAAAACAAACCCTTTTCTAATTTTCAAATATTTTGAAAACAAGTGTAACATGTGAATCCAAGGATATGATTGTCATACATCATTGTTTGCATTATCCATCCTTTTTCAACAATTAAACTACCAATTTTTATTCTTTTTGTCCTTGTCTATCGTATATAATTAAAGAAATTAAAAAGATAATAGACCTAACAATTATTGACAATATAAAACAAACAAAAAAAAAAAGAAGTTCAAATTATTCTATCTAATAATCTTGCAATTCAGTGTGCAAAACAAACAACAATAGGGCTTCTCAGTATACCGCTTTTGTCCGTTTAAAGAAAAAGAAAAATAAAAGTTATAAATTAAAGGAAAAAAACATTTCGTCGAAGACTAATCAAAAAAGAAGACGATGACCATATTATGTCATCAACCTCGTAATGCATCGAAACTTGTTGCTTAAGAAACCCAACACGTGAAGAGGTATGACGGCCATGGATTCGAGAATGTCGACACCTTCTTGTTTCTTCTTGATTTTTCTTTTCTTCTTTTTATTTTTCTGAAAAAAAAGAATAAAGAAATCTTTGTCTTTGATTAATCTTAATCAACAAAATTAGTCTTTGATAATCGTGCAAACTATAGTGAATCTGGTAATAAACCTATATTATTTTGTACTTTGAGTTGTCAAATGTTTGGAAAGGAATAAAGTTTTTAAAGGAAAAACATTGGAATCCTATGAACATGTGACTTCACATAGTTTTAAGAGATTCTCCAATATGTAGTATGATATGAGTGTATATATATATATATATATATATATATATATTTTTTTTTGATAGGTTGATATGAGTATATTTTGTTGTAGATCATATATAGGCATCAGAGTATATTGAATTTTCCTTCAAATAAATAATTGTTGTCCAAAGTATTCCCAATATCCACACATTACTAATATCAAATAAAAATGGTTGGTTTGCTTGGGTTTTGAGGGGTGAGTGGGGGAAGAAGATACTCACACAAATTTGAGCATTATATATGGTGGGGGACGGTTGTTTCCCAATATGACTGAGACTACTAAGCAAAACAAAAATTTTATCATTAAAAATTTCTTTCCTTAGGTTCGAAATTAAATATTTATAATTAATTTAGTATAAAAATTAAAAATAAATATTTGATCTTAATAAAATTATCACATTATTATAGTTATTAATTTAATTATTGGTAAAACTATTAATTAGTGAGATATAAACATTTTAAGTTAAAAAGATTCTTAATGAAATATTTTATGAAAAATATATTTATTTTAGTAAAATGAACATTCAATTATAAACATTCTAAAATAAAAATTGTGAAAATTCAAATTGGGATATATGTTTTATTTTCTTCTTTTTTTAATGAGTGTGGTTTAGATTATACAATGTATAATTTGTTCCGTGATTAAGAGTCCTAGAACTACTATAAAATCATGCACTTACTTCTTCTTTTTCTTCTTTTTTATTGCGAGTTAAGGTATTCAAGGCTTTATCCTGACTAATCCGTTAATCAACTCGAGTCACACACCTGACAGTGGTGAGGAAGTCTCCTAACAGGATTAGGAGTAATATACAAGATTTCAAACTCGAAACCTACTTAAGCAGAATTGAGCTGCTTACCACTCAAACCAACCCCATATTGATAATTATGCACTTTGTTCAACAACCATAATAATCATCAATGGAATACCTTTCTTAGATTCTATATTTCATTGGCAAAACATGACTCCAACTCAACTTGTAATTTAACATACCATGTGAAGTAAAGATAGTTCCAAATTCCTAGCAATGAACGAGGACTCTTTCTGTCTTAGTGTCTTGCCAAATGAATATGTTGCCACCAATACATATCATACTTATTACTAATACTAGTACTAGAAGAATGTTCGCCTTGTTTGCTTCTTAATTTGAAAGTTATTGCAAAATTAAAAATAACTAAAAACGAACCATGCAAAGAGGCCAAAATGGATGAAGCACCTAATAAATTAGGGGCTAGAAAGTAACCAATTCCTCAAGTAAACTTTTACATGTCACAAGAAGGATCATTTCTATTTGCATAAGTATAGAGGGCAAGCCTAGTGTGTGGTATTTTTTTTCTCATAATTTCTTTATAACAAGAAAAAAAATAATATATCTATATATCTATATATCTATCTATATATATATATATATAGTCAAATCTGTGCAATTTATGTCCTAAAAACAAGTTAGACTGTATTAATTGCTATAAATATTGTAATCAAGTTATTCTTTTTCTAATTGCTCCTTAATGCACAATTAAACACATATTCTTCATAACTGAGATCTCATTTCTTAAAATATATAGAACTTTTCAAGAAAATGTAGAATCATTTATCAAAAGTGTAAAAAGTGTAAAAAAGAACACCTAAAAGATAATTTTTTACTATTATAGAATCATCTCTTTTTTTTTTACTATCCCTGCTGCTGGTGCATTATTCTCTTCATTGAATATATTCACTAGCTTTTCAAAAAAAAAAAATTAAAAGAGGAAGACCCTAGTCTCATAAACCTAGGGGGAGGCTATATTAGGGTGGCTATTCATATTTGATCATATTTACGGATTAATTTTAAAAAAAACGTGAGAATATTTAAATTAGTGTTCTGAGCCACAGATTCCAAGCAAAAGAATGAATATTTTTTTATATATTAAAAAGAAGAAAATGGTGATAAATTGTAATAAAAAAATCATCCTAATTTTGATTTTTGGGGGAAAAATAAATTTTTTAAAAAGAAAAGGATGGACCGACCAACAAAAAGTGAATCTGCCGGATTGAACATGTGGCGTGTGGTGGACCCCACATAGTGCCATCCAAGTCATTAGAAAGACGCCGCGTGTAAAATGTTAACGGTAGGGAAAAGGTTTTGATAAATAAAGGGAAATCAAAAAGCAGCACACGTGTGGTGTCGTCGGGCATCAGAATTCAGCTCTTGTTCCTCAAAGTACAACTGCTAATGCTTCGTAGACCTTTGGTTGCATCACATAATTGAGACAACTTCTTTACAGTATGGATTTTTAAATTCCAAATTCTTAACTTCAATCACGTTCACTTTTATATTTTAAAAATATTTTAAATAAAATATATTGATCCTCTAATATTTACTATTAATATAAAAAAAATAAAAAATTTTATATCATCATCTTTTTATTACATGAGATTTTGGGAGATCGGAGAGTAAAGAATCGAGCACGCGTCCACTATATGCATTTGAAGAGTCTTTGGCGATCAATTTTTTTATTTCATATTTATATCCTACTAACTTATTTAATCTTACAATTAACCATTATAACTCATTTCAATTTTAATGCATATATTAAAATACAAGTAATATATTCATTTCGTTTCATTTTAATTATTAATATTTTTTTTAGTGTTTCATTCTAATTGTTCAATTTTTTATTTGAGTACATACTTTTACATTTATATCATTGTTATTAATGAAGAATTTGGATGAATTGTCAACTATTTATTGAAGAATATATTTTTTGAGGATGATTAATACATATACATTATCTATTAAATAATGACAATTTAGTAAGTTTAGTTATATAATTATCATTTACAATACCTGTTTTAATCATTGTACAAGTTCAAAGTCAATAATTGAAATGAGATGAAGTGAATAATTTTTTTTCTTTTAAGGAACTTGAATGTCTTATGTCTTTTAATCATTACTAATAAGTTAGTGCTATGTATTAGTAGAATTTAAATATTTTATTAAAGAGTATTGTAGGGGAACTTTAACTAGACGTATTTATCTTGTGAAATATGTTATTAATGTTTTTAGTTCAAAATAAAATTGAAAATGTTCATATTTGAATGGAGAGAATACAAGTTAAAAATCCACTATATGATTTTCAAAAGAAAAATGAAAAAAAAAATCTAGAGGGTCTAATATGTAATGCATAATATTCAGCTTTTTTATATTTTCTTTAGGAAATATACAATTTATTAATGCACGAAATCTGTGTTGACCAAATTCGCCTTCAATTTTTTAAAAACAAAAAATATAAGGATTAATTTTAAGTGTTCATTTCTCTAGGAAACATTTTGGTCGGTTTCCAAAAATATTCACATTGAAAAATTGTAATTAATGAATTACATATCATATAGTCTTTTAGAATAATATATAGAAGATTTTAATGTATCTAATTTACAAAGATTAAGTCTGCGTAAACCTTTGTTCTTTAGCTTGGAATTCTTCTCATATACGCTTTTGGAAAAACATTATAATGATCTTTTTGAATTTATTAAATTCTCAACGAGTGAACTATTCTTTGATCAACTGCATTAATCTCTGAAAGTATAGTACAATTATTGTTTGTTTGCTTTGGGTTTTAAATTTTCTCACAAATTAAGAGATGCCCTTTCTTTTCTTTCTTGCAGTAAATTTTCACATGTTAAGATCTTTTTTATGAAATCAAGGTATATATAGGTACGAAATTAAGACCAAATTAAAAAAAATTTAATATTAATCTCATGGTTAATGATCTTGTTGTTACTGTTGCCTTGACGACTTTTGAATGCAACATTAATATTCGAACTATATCACAGCAGCGCCGGCCATGGAAAATCTGTTAGAATATTATTGTTCCTTCGAGGATCAGAATTAGGGTTGTGGTTTCCATATTAAGTCAATCAATATTCTACCCATCATGTACAATTCACGCCCTATTTTTTATGTGGGGTTGTTTTCAACAAAAAGTGAACACTCCTTTTGGTATCAAGTTTGGAAAAATTTAGGTGCAATTACTCTCTTAATATATGCGTCTTTGAAATTCATTCAATAAATCAATGGTCGAATACTTGACTTGTAATTAGAAACGCTCACGATCCAATCTCATTAATACAGAAACTTCAAGAGAAAGACTTAATTGAGGTTGTTTAAAGTTCTAGGGATGGGCAAGGGCAATAGTACTCCAGTAATATATGTATATATATAAATTCAAAGATTCCCTTCAAAAGTATAAGCTCTTTACAATGAATGTACTTTGATTCCTTAACGTTGTTTAGCTTAAATTATCAACCAAACCATAGCGAGGGTAAAAGCACAAGCAAGTTCACACCTCATGATTCTAGCAAAAATTTTGAACATGCAAGCTCCATCCATGTTTGATTCCCTAGCTTAGCTCACTACGATGGGTGGTGGACGTTTTCATTTCAAGTTGAAACCTTCAAATCTATCCTTCATCATCCCTTCACATTCCTTCTTGATGAAGAATATGAACACAAACAAGCATCAAGAATTAAATGAAAGACGTACATGACAATTGGATCAATCACAACACTTGATCGTGAAGAATATTATTAATTCTTGTTGCACCAATAATACACAAGACTACAAGAAATGATTCATGAGTAAGGTGGCATGGAAAAAGCTTAGTAAAAGAGATATAAATTAAGTTTGAATGCGTTGATTTAGGCGAAGAAAACGGGATTACTTTTTGATTAACAATGGTTTCTTTTATAATTTAATTCTGATCACTTTTCCTTTCTCTCTGCGACCAGAAACCTGAGATTTTTCCAGCATCTAAGACATTGTCTAGGGTTTTGACCATTTAAGTACAAATGAAGATCTTATGTGTCTCAGCAATTGCAAGAAAGTTACAAAAAACCCTACTTATGTAATTGCAAACGCATGTGATGAGAAGTTCCCAACAATGTCATACAGAATCTCATACTTTATGTTATGTGTATAGCAATTTGTGGAAGGAATAATTAGGGATTCATCAAAAAAAATCTTCAAAGGTTCTGTTTTGATTATTCTACTGTTTTATTCTTTTTAATTTCTCTCTCTCTCTCTCTCTCACTCTCTCGTATCTTAGAGAGTCTTTCTATTCACACTACATACGTCTATTTTAATCCTCCTTTAGTGTATAATAATTAAAAGTGCAATGGTTTTTAAATCTTGACATGTCATCAAAGATGAGCAAATTAGCGAATATCTTCTTAAATTACAATGGAATAATGGTAATTTTATGCTACCATTAATATCGCAGTTTTATTTTACTCTTCACATATACTTCCTCCGATCGCAAAAGGATTTTTAAAAAATGGTGTTTTGGGGGGATTTTTTTTTAATCCCAAAAACTGTGTCATTTTGGTATATCCAGAAGATCTTTTTCCCCTAATTTTCTTTTATCATTTCTTATTCTAGTAAAATATCACATTAATTTTAAAGTTACATTAATTTAGGATGATTTAATCCTTACACACACACACACACACACACATATATATATATATATACTATTTGATGGTTTTCGTAGTCCATGTTTGAAAATTCTTATGTTGTACGGGAAAGAATACTGATTGAGTAGCTAATTAAATGGTATCCATAATCTACATAAATAATTTTTTATCACAAAATGAAGCCCTGTTGTGTTGTAGAGTTCATAATAACTAAGGAGAATCATGCTTTAAATATTTGGGGAATTTGGGTTAATTTTCAGAAGAAAATTTGTATAACTATTGAACGACAGAAATTGAAATATGAGATGATTGGATGGTGAGAAATATATTTATTCTGGCCCATTCATGCAAAAATGACATTATTTTTAGAACATTCTTTCAAGCACGATGTTGTAATAATTGCTCATGTACTTGTGTAATAAATCTTATTTAATCGTTACATAATTTCTATAAAACAATTTATCTGATTTTAAATACAAAATTTTTATGTTTTGTTATTAAAATCAAATATCTATGAATCTTATTATTCTAAATCAATAACAATAGTAATAGTAAAGATTAATATTAGAGTTACTCTTTTATGGTTGTAGTTCGTGATAGAATTTTCATATGGAGGCATGCGCTTCACAATTAATTAGTAGGTAAGGTAAATTAGTCATTTCATAAACTTAAAATCAAGCCTATGTTGCTTCTTTGCCTAACATGTATGCAATTTGGACAAGTAAGGGCCATCGTGGTTCAACCCTTCGCATGCGTTCGAAGATCGCGTGTGAAGTCTATGAAGGCGTAGAATGACTCTTCCCTTTATAATAATAATATAAAAATAAAAAATGTATGCAACGTAGCAACCTCCTTTCCACACTCAAATGTTGCACACCCAATAGTTCCCGATAGCAACATAAGAAGACTAAATTCAAGACTCAAATCTTTTTCTTCTCTCTCTCTCTCTCCCTCAGCTTATTAATTTAAACATTTAAATGAACATTATAGCGGGAGATCCTGATATCCAATTCTTAATTCTACAATTTCGTTTATTAATGATTATTATTATGCAGATAGTCGTATTACAAAATAAATAAATAAAATCTTACTTCAACTCATAATTACATATTATTATTTACGTATTAGATTTCATATTGAAAATTTATAATCTATCCACATATAAGAAGACGAGATTAAAAAGTTAAATTCGACATCTATCTATCCGTTTAAGTTTAAATTTTTAACATATTTTCTAATACTCCCCCTCTTAGAAATTGGCTATCTTTACTATTGCAATTTAGTCTCACATTGGAAATAAGAAAATTAGTTTGGATTCTTACTCCTATAAAAATACTCTAGCCCTTAAATAGTTTTACCTCTTCAATATCTAATATTTTATATTTGTGGAAAACCTTTAATTAGGATATCCTAGTTGTAACACTTTGAACATTCAGTAAAGTGGTCTGCTACTATGATGTGGCCCGGAGATGTAAGCAATATTGACCGAACTCCGTTATTAATTTTGGTTTGTTATTTCCTTTATATTTTTCTTTAGCTATTAAATTGCTAGTATTCTTTTCATTGTTAGATAATATATTCAATACTTTTTAGTTGGATTTTATTCCGATGTGTATTGTACTGTTTATTTGTATTGTATTATTATATTATATTGTATTGATAGAGTGATTATATATCAAGTAAGGTTTTGGCTAATAAAAGACTTGGAATTCTCCCCTCTTTCCTAAGAACTGATTCAGGCTAAGGAAAGAGTTGGAACTTAAGTAGTCCGTTTGTGACTTTCCTCTTTTTCATGGGAACTCAATTGGTGTATCGATTACAGAACCAACAGTATTTTAGTATATTACTTATTTACAAATATAGTACTATTTATTATAGTATATCTTAGACATTAGATATATTCATTTGTTTTCTCAACAAGTGGTATCAGAGCCGAAGATTTGCCCTATACTTTGTTGTTTGTATTGAATATTATAAATTGAGTTCAAAATGGAACCAATAATTATATCATCAAAAGAGGTTATAACTTCAAGGCAAGTTGTATCTAATGTGGCATCAACATCTTCGTCCTTATGGCCGAGGACTCTACTATCAAGTATTAAAGTTGCAGAGGATATATTTGATGGTATCGGTTATTTCGGCATGTGGCAAGGCAAGATGCAAGACTCTCTCTTTCAACAGGGTCTAGATATCGCCATCGAAGAAAAGAAACCAGATGATATAGAAGAAAATGATTGGAAGACGATCAATCAGCTAGCGTGTGGAACAATTTGAACAAGTTTGTTTAGAGAATAAAAGTATCCAATCAAGAATGAAATTTCAGCATACAAATTATGGAATGCGTTGGAAAATCAATTCTTGAAAAAGACCAATCATAATAAACTTTTTATAAAGAAAAAATTGTTTTGGTTCAAATACACTATAGGTACATCTATGAATGATCACATTATTACTTTCAATCGTTTAAAAGCAGACTTGTTCGAAGTAGCCAAAACTTTTACGAAAGAAGATTTAGCTATGATGTTATTGTTATATCTTCCATACTAAGTTGTTTCATCATCAACATTTCATTTTGATGAGTGGATTTTGGATTCGAATTACACATATCATATGTCTCCAGTTCGAGAATGGTTCTTCAATTTCGAAGAGCTAAATGGCGGAGTTGTTTAAATGGGAAAAACGATAGTCCTTGTAAGACAATATGAATAGGTTCGATCCAGCAAAAGAATCATGATAGATCAATAACAGTTTTGTCAGATGTTCGGTACATCCCGAATTTGAAGAAGAATCTCATCTCTTTAGGAGCCTTAGAATCTAAAGGCTTCATTGTGAACATGCGATATGAAATTCTAAAAGTCATATCTGATGCACTTGTGATGATGAAGAGCATTAGAAGCAACAACAACTTGTATTACTATCAAGGTAATACTGAAGTTGGAATAGTAGCAACAACAACTTAAAGGAAATATAAGGATTCAGAAACTATCAGATTACGACATATGCATTTAGGACATACTAGTGAAAAATCTTTACAGGTGTTGACAAAGTAAGGATTGCTTAAATGTGCAAAGACATGCAAGATAGGCTTCTATGAGTATTGTGTTCTGGGAAAGCAGAAAATAGTGAAGTTTAGCATTGTTATCCATAATACCAAGGGTATTCTAGACTATGTTCACTCAGATATATATGGACTTTCCAAAACAACGTCCCTAATTAGCAGACGTTATTTTGTCACATTTGTAGATGACTTTTCTAGACGAGTGTTGGTGCACACTATAAAGACGAATGATAAAGTGTTAGGAATTTTTCTTAAATGGAAAACTCAAATTGAGAACCAGACAGGGAGAAAAATTAAATTTCTCCAGACAGACAACAGTAGATAATATCGAAGTGATCCATTCTACAAAGTTTGATAAAAATATGGCATTGTTCAGCATTTCACCGTCAGAGAAACACTACAACATAACGGGATGTCAGAACACATGAATCAAACTTTGACAGAGAAAGTTAGATGTATGTTGTCCAATGTTGGGTTAGGACGACAATTTTTTGTTGGAACTGTGAATTATGCGCAACACATTGTCAATCAACTACCATCTACTACAATAAATAGAAAAACGCCTATGGAGGTATGGTATGAAAAACCTGTTATTGATTATAATTTCTTACGTTTATTGGCTATACTGTTTTTTATCATATTAAGAAATCGAAGTTAGATCCAAGGGCAAATAAACCTTTCTTTATGTGAGTTGCCTCTGGATTGAAAGGATACCGTTTATGGTGTCTATAATCAAATAAAACAATCATTAGCAGAAATGTTGTTTTTGATTAATCTGTTATGTTTAATAAGGTAACAGATGAAAAGATCGATGATATTCCACAACATGTAGAGTCTATACCAAAACAGGTGAAGTTTCAATAGACGAGAATGATCTCAAGAACATAAACAGAAGTTGAAAGTGACATCTCAACCACAGTAGAAGAGTTGGAAGAAGTTGTTTTTATCCAAGAAGAAGATAAGCTAACACTACTAATTGCAGTTAGGAGGACAAGACTGAGAACCTCAAAAGTCTGCTCGATTTGCTGATATTCTGGCTTATACACTTCAAATTGTTGAAGACAATGTTTCATCCACTTATCACGAGGTACTCCAAAATTCAGAAAGTGAAAAGTGAAGAAATGTCATGAACAAAGAGATAAAGTCTCTTTATAAAAACTAAACATGGAAGTTGGCACAACTACTTAAGAAGAAGAAAGCAATTGGTTATAACTGGGTATTTGTAAAGAAATGTGAATTTCCTAACAATAACGACATCCACTACAAGGCAAGATTGGTGGCTAAAGGTTATGCTCAAATAGAGTGAATTGACCATAATGACGTATTTTCTCCAGTGGTAAACATTCATCAATCAGAGTTTTATTGGCATTAATAACACAAATAGATTTGGAATCACGTTCTTGCATAGTGACTTAAAAGATTAAATCTATATGACGCAGCCTAAAGGATTCAAGATTACTGGTACAAATGATTTGATAAGTTTATGATGAGACAAAATTACACCAGAAACAAATATGATTATTGTGTGTATTTGGGCAAGCTACAATATGGTTCTTATATCTACCTACTCTTATATGTCGATGATATGCTGATTGCGTCGAATAGTCAAGCAGAGATAGACAAGTTGAAAGCTCAGTTGAACAAAGAGTTTGAGATGACACATTTAGGAGAAGCCAAGAAGATTCTCGGGATGGAGATAAGCAGAGACAGAAAGAATGGCAAACTCTGTTTGACTAAAAAACAGTATTTGAAGAATGTGCTACAATGTTTTGACATAAATGAAAGCGCAAAATCTGTAAGTACCCCATTTGCTCCTCATTTGAAGCTTAGTTCTAAGTTGTCTTCTAAAGCTGACACAGAACGAGAATACATGACGAAAGTTCTGTATGCTAATGCAGTTGGTAGCTTAATGTATGCAATGGTGTGCACACGTACGGATATTTCACAAGCAGTTGGAGTTGTGAGAAGATATATCCATGATCCAGACAAAACTCATTGGCAAGCTGTGAAATGGATTCTACGGTATTTGCAAAACATTGTAAATATTGGATTAGTATTTAAGCATGATAAATTATCTAGTTAATGTGTAGTTGGATATTGTGATTCTAACTATACATGTGATATGAATAAGCGACGATCTACAACTGGCTACGTGTTTACTTTAGCCAAGGTGCTAGTTAGTTCGAAATCTACCTTACAGTCAACAGTAACTTTATGTACAACGTAAGCCGAATACATGGCAATTACAGAGCCTATTAAGGAAACAATTTGGCTTCAAGGGTTGCTAGAAGATTTGGGAGTTGGTCAAAAGCACAATACAACGCATTGTGACAGTCAAAGTGCTATACACTTAGTAAAGAATCAAGTCTATCAAGCAAGGACGAATCATATTGATGTGTGCTATCATTTTGTACGAGAGATTCTTGAAGAATGTGAATTACTTTTTAAAAAAATTCCAACAACAGAGAATCCCGCAGACATGTTGACTAGAGTGTATGGTACTTTTTTAAAAGTACTTTTTAAAAGAAGTTCAATCATTGTTTGAACTTAGTCAATATCCTACAATGTTGAGTTTGTGCTAGATGACACATTTGATAGCTCCACTGAATACTACTTTATTTGATATTGAAGATAAAAGACTTAAAAGTTGAGAAGATTGAAGAAACTCGTCAAGATGGAGATTTGTTAAAAATTTGCTAGTTTTACTATTGCAATTTAGTCCCACATTGAAAGTGGGAAAAATTGGCTTGGGTTCTTACTCCTATAAAAGGACCCTAGCCCCTTAGATAGTTTTAGCTCTTCAACATCTAATCTTCTATATTTGTGAAAAATCCTTTAATTAGGATATCCTAATTATAATACTCTGACCATTCAGTAAAATGGTATGCTATTGTGGTGGGGCTAAGAGACGTAAGCAATATTAGTCGAACTCCGTTATCAATTTTGAATTGTTCTTTCCTTCATATTTTGTTTTATCTATTAAATTGCTAGTATTCTTTTCATTGTTAGATAATATTCAATAATTTTTAGTTGAATTTTATTCTGTTGTGTAATATACTGTTTATTTGTATTGTATTATTCTATTATACTATATTAGTAGAATGATTATACATCAAGTAAGGTTTTGGCTAAGGAAAGACTAGTGAACTCTCTTCTATTTCCTGGGAACTGGTTATGGATAAGGAAAGATTTGGAATTTAAGTAGTCCGTTTGTGACTCTCCTCTCTTTTCTGAGAACTCAATTGTTGTATCGATTATAAAACCAGCAATATTTTAATATATTACTTATTTACAAATACAGTACTATTTATTATAATATATTTTAGACATTAAATATACTTGTTTGTTTTCTCAATATCCCCAATTGTCCAAAGTTCTTCTCCCTTTCAAATATACATGCGGGCATTATATATATAATATATATGGATAATACCAACTAGTTCATAAAGGTTATGGAATAGGAATAAAGCCAAGAAACAAAGGAGAGGGACAAAGGAATACTAGGCATGTCCAATATTGAAGATTACTATTCAATTTAAGACTAGATTCAGAGAAGAGAACTATGGGAATAAGGACGAAAATGTACTATGAAACCGCTTCCCTCCTTGCCCACTGAACCTGTCTTCTGTCTTTGTGTGTGTGTGTGTGTGTTTTTTTTTTTTTTTTTTTTGACTGACAAATCAATTAAAGCATGAAGAAGAAGAAGAAAAAACAAGAAAAATTGCAAAAGACTAACAAGTGATTTTGGATTTAGTACTTGGCTTTGGTCTTAAATTTGGAAACTTTCAAGTTTGCTTTCGTTGTACTTCCCACACTTACGTAAAGATATTTTTCCCTAAGAAACACTCTCACGAGTTTGGACAGGTGGCTCTTTTGATATCGTTTCTTTAGGACATACAATATGGTTTTATTGACATCTTGCAACTTAAATTTATAAATCCTTTTGATTTTTTTTTTAAAATAAATATATTTGGTATAAAATTTTATTATAATCTCTGAATTGGTATGTTAATCAACTCATATAGTCTCGATAGTAACTATATTAATAGATAATATGTCGGTTTTATTAAAATAAAAATTCTTATTAATTTTTGTGCTAAAATAAAAGTGAATATTCAATTAGTTATTAATCGTTATCATGGTAATGCACACTTAATTCCTTAACTATAATTGTTTCATATTAATATATCTTCCCCCTTTTCAAGCATTATTATTATTATTACTACTCATTTTTTATAAGATATTACAATCAATTTCACACACATAAAAAATTATTTTAGTTCTTATTGTATCTTTACTTATTTTACTTGGGATAATGAATATTTGTTTTTTTCTCTCTCAGCAATAAGTATTTATTATACTTAAAATAAGGAGAAAATAAATAAAGGTAAAATAGTTATAAAAGTTGTCAAGCATATTATATTAGGAACGAATGAATTTGTTTATCACATATTATAAAAATGGACGTAGGGAGTATTATTATTATTTGTCATTAGTGTTAGTAATTGAATTAAATGGATTAAGCAAAAATGATAAGAATCTTTTCAAAATGATAAGACCTCTACATTGCACATAGACACTTTAAAATAAATATTAATAACAAAATTAAAAAATAAATGATTATATTTAGTTTAACACCCTTTAAAAAACGATATAAAAACATTTATTTTCATCTTTTATGTATATTATCTTTCTGCTCAAAGGTCATTGCTCGTAATACAATTCTTCTTCATTTCATGAAAAATTAGTGATTTTTCTTATTCTTTTGATTAAAAAACATCTATAAACCAATTTGAAATTATAACTCTCTGACTTCGTCTTTTGTAATTAATGACTTATTAATTATAGGCAAGCTTTCAAATGTAAGATATATATATATATGTCAACCAAATTCTTACATATATTTTATTTTTCATATTATATATAATGTTATAACTTAAAAAAAATATAAATTCCTTAAATATCTAATCAAAGAAAATCATGTTAATGCAAACTCATATATACCACCCATAAGATAACAATATTAGTTTGGTAACATTGTCATGTCCATGCACATGCTGCAATCTTTTCCCTCTAAGATACATATACACATTTTATTTCCAAAGTTCAAGACTGTCTACAAACGATCCATAAATGGTGCCAATCGCATTCAAGTAGATTTTGGATATTGATTCTACAATGTTGATTACCTATTTATCTACATAAATTAAAGAAAAGTGAAGTGAGAAAGCCAGATTTGTTGGGTAAACTTATGATGATAGTCCCAAATTCTTATTGCCATTCTCCGTGGCAGCGCTAGTGAATAGTGATGCTGCAAAAGTTTCAAATCCATTGAATTCAACCATAATTCAAATTATTATTAAATTTTTGTCCTGAATTATTTTCGATTTTTAATTATGAATCATTATATTTTATTTCAACTTTTAAAAGTTCTATACTATTTTCAATTTTTAATTATGAGTCCTTATATTTTATTTCAACTTTTAAGAGTTCTATATTATTTCAATTTTTAAGTTATGAATCTTTATATTTTATTTCAACTTTTTAGAACTTAATTCTATTTTTAATTTTTAGTTATGAACCTTTTAATAAATAAAAATTATTTTTCAGCCAAAATAGTGTACATCATCAATCCTTTTAAAAGCATTTTTGTTAAAAAAAAAAATTTAAAAATCCATCTCCATGGTTTTTTTACCTTTTTTTTTCTCTTCTTCACTAACTTTTTCTTCTTCTTGAAGAAGCTATTGAGACGATTTTTAAAATTTTGTTTTCAAAAATACGCATAAAAATATTGAGAGTGAATGTTATTCTAGTCAAAAAATATTTTTTACTCATCGAAAGTCTTTTAACTACAAATAAAAAAAGTAATGGGCTCAAAAAAATTAAAATAAAATATATGAATTCATATTTAAAATAAAAAAAATAATACAAAACTCTTAAAATTTAAAATAAAATATAATAGCTCAAAACTAAAAATAGAAAATAGTATATAATATTCCACAATAATTCATATCTTTTATATATATATATATATATATATATATAGATACATCACAAATTTAACTTATGCATGACAACAATATTGATAAGTTATGAGTGTGTCATTCACTTTTACGGCCTTGATCAGAAGTCCCAAATTCTTATTGCCATTCTCCGTGGCAGCTCTAGTGAATAGTAAATCTGCAAAAGTTTCAAATCCATTGAACTCAGCCATACCCATAATTCCTATATTATATATATATATATATATATATCACAAATTTGACTTTTGTTTGATTGCAATATTGGTAAGGTTTTGAGTAAGACCTTCGCTTTTCCGGCTAAATAAAAGTTAGATTATACAAGGTTTTCTTTGAGTTGAACTTTAAATTACTCAGGCTCAAATAATTAGAAATATTGAGAGATATCTAAAAATAATAATTAATTAATATTTAAATATTTATATTTCTATTAGACAATATATAAATTTTAATGTAAAAGTTCATCAAATAAACTTTTTTTTATTTTAAATTTTAGATCAAAAGATATAAAATGCACCTAATGTTTTTCAAAATCTGCAAAATGCATATGAACTAAAAAATTAGTAATTTTTACACCTGAATATGAAACGTAAAAGTCATGTAAAAATGCTTTTTAGCGATTGGTTATAATGTAAAATGTTTTTATGTAGATTACCAATTACCAATCTCGTCACTTGAACTTATTTAGAAAAGTGAAAATTCAATTTTAAATATTATAAAATAAAATATATAGAATTTCAGACTAAGATGACTAAAAAAGAAAATGATTTTAGTAACATAATAACTTATAGTTAAATACTTTTATGTAAGGCAAAATAGTTATTTTGTTCCTTTATTTTTATAGATGATTTGATCTTCTTCTTTTTTTTCCACCTATTTTGATCCTTAATGTATTTTTTTAATCATGTTAGTCCTTTTAACTCATTATTTAGGAGTCAACTTATGAGTTAAAATGACCCAAAGATAAGGGACTAAATGTTATTTCTCCTTCATGAAATTAAATAAATATATATATATAGTTAATTCTAATATAAATGAGTTTTTTAAAAGAAATTTTCAAATAAAAATTTCAACCAATAAAAATAATTTGGACTTCTCAAAATTTTATAATAACTAATGCTAATTCTAAAATTGATAATTATTTTTAGAGTTGTTGCATTATTGCGGTTTAGTAAAATTCTCATTAATTATTTTACTACTAATTTCATCATGGCTCTGACATATAACGTCTGAATCAACAACATGCATTCAATTTGAAAGAGATGTCCTTTTTTAAAGTAATATGATAACTTCAAAGGTCAATATAATTATTATAACCATTAACTATCCCTATTAAAAAAATATAATAAAAATAATAATAACGACTCACTATTCTTTTTGTCTTACTCTAACATAAAATAAAGTAACATAAACAATTGTGTGCTGTTTGGTTGCTGGAAAGTTCTAGGAAGTTTGCTGCCGTGCAATAGAGAGAGGAACCTATATTAGTAATAAACTATTGTTTTGGGGATAAAAAATAAATTATAAAAAAAAATGCCATTGACTTGAGAAGGAAGAAAGAAAATCGAATGCCCTTGCGCTTCGCACATTCTTGGGATGTTTGTTTGCGGCAGATCAAAGAAAAGGAATATTTATATGTTCAATTTGAAAGAAGGAAAAAATTAGAGCGACAATCCCTGCGTAATTAAATATTTATTTTTTATTTTAATTAAATTATTATTAATATTAATATAATAAAATATAAGATTCATAAGTTAATATAATAAAATTTACTTAAATTAATATTACGAGTGTTATAAATCATAAATTAGTTGAATATAAATATTTTAAATTAATAAGATTATTAATGAAATTTTATATTAAAATATATTTATTTTAAAAAATAAATATTTAATTTTGAATAAATTAAAATAAAAATATAAACATTCGGAGAAAAAGAATATAAAAAATTAAAAGTACATTTATAATTTAATTATTTTCTTAAGTTTTTACTTATCGCCTAATGAAATCGAGTTAGTGTTTTAGTGCTACTTTTTTTTCATTTTTATTCTTATTAATTAATCATAATAAGATTCTATTTATCATCTCCAAAACAAACAATACAAAATTTTCGGATAACTTTCAACTACTATCTATTTTTGACTTTTTGGGGGGAGAGAAAGAGACTATGAATAATATTAAAAAGCTTTATGAAATATATATATATATATATATATATTGGTCTATTATAAAGTTGATATAAATATTTATACTTCAAAATATATAAAAATAGATTTAGTAACAAGTTAAAAATGAAGGAAAGTACTACCTTTGTCCAACTTTTTAATCTATTAAAAGACCAACAAAAAGCTGCCTTGATCTTCCCTAGATTGGAAA
Organism: Apocynum venetum; assembly: GCA_019593545.1. Lineage (NCBI taxonomy): Eukaryota > Viridiplantae > Streptophyta > Magnoliopsida > Gentianales > Apocynaceae > Apocynum > Apocynum venetum. The sequence goes on along the minus strand of SRSM01000503.1, from coordinate 17,014 downwards.
TCATAATTGCCTCCCAAATAGTAGTATTATAATTGAACCCCTTCATGTATGTGCCACCAGAACACAAGCAGCATAAATTAATAGCGTAAAAAGTGTTGCATGTATCTAAAATTTCGTAATTTTTAATCTTAGCATTAGAATTTTTTATTTATACTTAAACTTTTTAAAATTATTAAAAAATACACTTAAACTTTTTTATTATTAATGTATGCATTTAAATTTTATAAAACTATAAAAAATTACACTTTTATCCATCTAATTAAGGAACATTTTTATTATTCTCAATAATAATATAAACTCGTTGTTCTTTAATCCATAAAAATTCATTTCTTTCTAGATTCTTTACAAATTCATCTCTTTTTAAATTTTTATTTTTTTCTAAAGTCAAGAAATTTTATTAAAAAGAAAATAGTTAGTACACGGTAAAAAAATCCAATACAATGAAATAACTTTAAAATAAAGCATATACAAAAAAATACCTAAACCAAAACAAAAAAGGAAATCTGAGATAATGCAATAATATAAATGAAAAATGTCAAATTGAGCTATGAAACTGTAATTTTTGAATTTGAGTGTATTGGCAAAATGATAAATACAAATTGTCTAGCTACCGGAAACAACTCAATTAAAAACAATGAATTAAGATTATTCTTGATCATGACAAAATTATCCCTTAATTAGATGGACGTAAGTGTATTTTTTTTATATAGTTTTGTAAAGTTTGAGTGGGTAAAAAGAGAGTTAAAATGCGAAAACTAAAATTAATGAAAGTTTAGGAGAATGTGACACCTTTTACCATAAATTAATACAAGTCTTTTTGCAAAAATTTATATCACATAACCATATTAATTATAAAGATAATGTGATAATCTTATTCATGATTAAAAGTTCTTGTTCATGTTTATAATTAGTAAAAAAAATTAGAGCATTCTATAGTAAAATTGTTAATGTGGACATTACTAAATAGACTCATGATTACTAAATAGGACAGTATTAAGACTCTTCAATCTATAAGTCCTTTAGTTTATTTATGAGGTTATTATTAATATGTGTCCTTTAGTTTACCCTGGAATGAACGAAGGAGAAGATAATTATTTATCTTTTATTCTCTCTTCTTTTGCTTTATCTTTGTATTGTTCGGGGTAAGATTTGATGATGCTTGATGCAAATGATCCACTCGAGAGCAACACATTTTACAACGCATTCAATATTAGATGGATAAAGTATTACAATATTATTTTCTACTGAAACATAATTTTATTACAAATACATAAATAATAATATCCTCTCCATCATGTCCATCATAAATAATAATATCGCATTGATATGACATGTAAATTCATTAAATTAAGTAAATTATTTTTAAAATAAAAAAATTTAAATTGAAGAGATTTTATTTTTAAAAAATAATTAAGGAATTGTTAGTAAATATGTAAAATATATTTATTTTAATAAAATAGACATTTAATTTTGAATATTTGAAAACAAAAATATATAAATATTAAATTTCGAACCTTAAGATAGTATTTAATATGCAATGACTTACTTATAATCAACTAGTAATAAAAGGCTTTTAATAATTTACTTATAGTTAAAGCTTTTATGAAATTAATAAATTTCTAATTATGTTATAAACGAGTATTTATAAAAACTTTTCAACTAAATTTCAACACAAAATAATTTAGCCTTCTAAAAAATTATAATAATGTTTTCCAAAAAAGAAATTGATAAAAAATTATTTTTAGAGTTGTTGCAATATTGATGCTTAGTAAAATTCTCATTAATTATTTTACTATTCTCTCTGTCCCAATTTAATATGATTATTTTTTATCCCAAATTATATGTTTATTTTCTTATTAAAAAATAACATTTTTTTAATTGACTAAAATATTCTTATTTAAAGTGAGATTAATAAGTACAATTTGAATAACAATTTATGAGTATATTATTGATAAAATGAATTTAATAATAAATTACTTTTTCAAGAATTTATTAATATTTATAATGCTCAAGTTTTTAAATATTAAATGGGTATTTTATAAATATTTTAAATAATATTAATTATATTTTGTTAATATGTGTGAAAGATGAAAGAAGAGTATTAGTTTTATCATGGTTCTCACAAATAATTTCTCCAATTTGAAAGTGATGTATTCAACGACTAACTACTCTTTATATATATAATCTATCTCGTACTCTAACATAAAAAATTGTGTGTGTTCTTGGGTGGATGGAAAGTTGTAGGAAGTTTGCAGCCGTGCAATAGAGAGAGAAACAGATTAATAAACTATCGTTAGAATTTTAATAAATTAATAATTTAATTTTTTTAATCAAGATAGAATAATTTTTTTGTTAATTATATATATATATTCAAATTAGTCATTTTTACATTAATAAGTTTTAAAAAATTTACAAAAATTTCAATATGCATAAATAAACATTAACAAAAACGCATTTTCTAATTTTTTAAAATTAAAGATATATTTTATAATATAGACAAAAGTAAATAAGACAAAAAACACAATTCACAACGTAATAAATTTTCAATAAAAAAAACAAGAATTAGAAGAAGAAAAAATATATTCGGCATATTGAAAGGACGTGACCTTTTTTTTTTATTATTATTATGAAGCATACGGTTGGGATTTGTGCTTTTAGTGAAAACCTCATTGTCAATGGCGTTTTCCCAAAAACACAATTTTCAATTGCATTTTGTTGATTTTTTTTTTTTTACTATCACTATTGCAAAGAGTATTTTGAGTTATTTTATATCACACTTTGAAAAGTAAGATTAGTTTAGTTAAAAGCTTAAAAAAAAATTATGAAATGTATTTGTTTCTGTCTATAAAATTAATATAAATATTTATATTTTTAAAAACATTAAAAATATAATATTTAGTAACGAGAAAAATAATGAAGGAAAGTACTACTTGTTATGCAACGTTTCAAGCATTTACTGCATTTTGTCCAACTTTTTAATCCATTAAAAGACCAATAAAAAGCTGCCTTGATCTTCACTAGATTGGAAATCATAATTGCCTCCCAAATAGTTTTATAATTGACTAATTGAGCCCCTTCATGTGCCACCCCAACACAAGAAGCATTTATTAATACAAAGCTTTTTTTGCAAAAAAAATAAAATAAAATAAAATAAAATTCCCCCATAGGGGACATCTTTATGCTTTGATTTTTTAAAAAATATCCCACCCAAAATTGGTCTAGTAAAAAAATTGGACAAGTCCATGGTTTTGCACAGCTGAGTAGATTTGAGCAGCTTGTTTTAGTGGCCATAAAGCTCCATTCATATGAAGGGACCATTCCTTGCCATTTCAGGCAAGTTCGCAAACTTTGGAGGCTCTCTCAAGTTTCCTTTCTCTTTTCTATTCTGGTTTTACAACTATTTAAGGAAATAAACCCCAAAAATTTTCTCTGGTTTTGTAACCCTTTTGTGGAAATCAGACTTCCGAATCCTGTGGTCCTCACATGATTAATTTGGTTTGTAGTCTATTATCACAAACCCCTAGTTTATAGATAGGATTCACCTATAATTAGATTTTGGCTATTAATTAAAGAGTAATCTTTCAACAACATAACATAAGTTTTACACTATTCTTTCATGGGTCTAGAATTGAATGTGAAATATTTTTATTTAAATATTTATTTTTTAAATTTAAAAATATTTATATATATGTTTCAAACAATAATATTATCAAAAACAACAAGAATATGGTATTAGATTCAATTTTAAACTATATTTATATATAATACCACATATGGAACCCAACATTTCTTGAACGTGGGGCATACCCTTTTTATCCAAAAAAATGATCTTATTTGCTACCTCAAACTCCTCGTCCTTGGACATTCAAATCCCCTAACATAAATCACTCTTCAATTTGGTGGCAATGTCTGTAATTAAAAATTAGGATTTTAGTCAATGTTAAGGTCAGTCTCACCTATCATTATTATTATTCTTTTAAAAAATAGTCGAGGAAAATGGACTATATCCACCTGGCAACAGCCACATTAGATATCTTGCCCAGCTGATCACACCCAGGTGGCAAGAACCCCCAGGCAGGGAATGGCCAAGGTCTGTTGGGTTGACGGCGGCGGCGAGTCTTGAGAGAGAAACAATGGTCAGAGAGAGAAAGAAAGAAGAGATGCCGATACTCAATACGGTGTTACCAGGGGACCACGTGGGCACCCTCTAATAAGGATATTGAGACTCCTTCGTAGGGGTCCACAGTTTTTAGTGGATCCCACCTTTTGAGGGGAACATGGGGGTGAAGGGAAAAGTGGGGGGTATGGTTTCGTCCGTTAGTGTCTGGTTTGTAACTATAAAACAGCCAAACTGCCTCCAATTTTTCTCACAGTCACACACTTCTCATTCTCTCTCAGCCCTCTCTTTTTCATTCCCTCTCTCGTCTCTTCTCCTTCTCTCTTAAGAGTCCCTTCCACAAATCTTTGTCTCTGTGTCCCATTTCAGTTCTTCACTTTTTTTCGGGGATTGATTCATTATCATTATCTCTCTCAAATTGTGCCCATTCTCATTTTCTTGAAGCAATATTCAGAAACAGAGCACTCTGTTAATCTTCTTCTAGTTTACCCTCATTAATTAACACCAAGAAAACGAAGAAATAGTGTTGGAGTTTTACAGGTAATTATGTGTATGAGCTAGCTGTTTTCAAGAAAAATGGAACCGGGAATCTCTGTTTTTTTTTTGGATTTTGTGGTGGAAAAAGTAGAGTTTCTTTATTTTGATTAGTGTCTTTTTGGTTTTGATTTGTATTTTTTTGTTTTGGATCCCTTTCAGTAGAAAAAGGAAGTCGGCAAATATGACTAAGCAAAATGTGGTTGTTTCCGACGCAAAATCAGCGATTAATATGGCTATAACAGTGGCGGTTACAAACTCCTCACTCTTCACCACGGCGGCACAGAAGCCTCCGACGGTTCCCGGAACTTATATCACTATTAATCCCAAGAAGCTGCTACAGAACCTTGAAATCAATACTGGGAGTAGAATTAACGCTTGGGTTGACTTAATGAGAGCTTCTTCTCCTACCCATATCAAAGCCACTCCTCCCCTCCTCGCCGCCGCCGATGACCAAAGCTCTTGGATGGTACTTTTCCCAACTTTTGATTCATGTGAATGTAGAGTTTGGCGGTGATGAGGATGAGGATGAAAATAATTCCTTCTTTCCTTTTTGGTTTTGGTTTTTTCCTCAGAAATGACGTAACTGATGACTCTACTCTGAATATTTTTGATGAAACAGGTACACCACCCATCCGCTCTCGACATGTTTGAGCAAATAACAAATGCTTCAAAGGGAAAGCAAATAGTGATGTTTTTGGACTATGACGGCACACTGTCGCCCATAGTCGAAGACCCTGATCTAGCTTTCATGTCCGACTCGGTTAGTCCTTTTTAATTCAACCATCAAACACTTGGTACCCACAATTTGTTGGTGTTTTTTTTATTTATTATTCTCCTAATTTTGGTGCTGGTTTGAACAGATGAGATCAACAGTGAAGAAACTTGCAAAGTATTTTCCCACTGCCATAGTGAGTGGAAGATGCAGAGATAAGGTCTATAGTTTTGTGAGATTAGCAGAATTGTACTATGCTGGAAGCCATGGCATGGACATTAAAGGACCTTCAAAAGGTTCCAAATGCAAAAAAGTTAGTAAAGAAAATTTGAACCATTTTTGTCTGTCCGTGCTTGAATCATTTGCGGTGCCCTTTCTCTTCTCAATTGGTTGTATTTTCCATCTTCTAAAATTCCACGGTTCTCTTGATACTTCAGGGAGCTCAATCTGTTCCTTTCCAGCCAGCTAGTGAGTTTCTCCCAATGATCGACGAGGTATTATTTAGTAATCGAATGCGTTAATTAAAATTTGAGTATAACTTTCAAGAATTTATGGAATTTTAATTCTTATTTTGTTTATATTTATTTTTCAGGTCTGCAAAATACTAATAGAAAAAACAAAATCAACTCCAGGTGCTAAGGTGGAGAATAATAAATTTTGCATTTCTGTACACTTCCGCCGTGTTGACGAGAAGGTATATTTTAGTTTTTTTTTATAATTATTATGTCTTGTAAAAATTTATTTTTAAAAATAAAATAAAATAATCTATTTATATACAATACATGCCAAAAGTAAACTATTGATAAAGTAATTTTTATTCACATCGTAAATCGTGGGTCAAGTTCCACCTCTTCTTCCTCATATATAATATATATATATAATATATATATATATATATATATACACAATCCATGAACCATGGTTAAAGTACAAAAGAAGCTTTATAAAGTACTCATTTATTATCTTTTTCCTAATTTATTATTTATGCATGAAAAAAAAATACAGAAATGGAGTGAACTGGCCAAACAAGTCAAGTCAGTTGTGGAGGATTACCCGAAGCTCCGATTAACTCCAGGACGAAAGGTATGATGTGTCACTTCATTTTTTTTTATTATTAATTTTAATATATATAATAATTAGTTTATATTCTATTAATTTAATTCTCACTGTCAGTGTCATTTTCTCTAATACAGGTTTTAGAAATCCGTCCTGTAATTAACTGGGACAAGGGCAAGGCCTTGGAATTTTTGTTAGAATCACTTGGTGAGTTTTTTTATTTTTTGTTTTTTGTTTTTAAAAAAGAAGAAAAAGTAAATTTATTTATATATGAATATATATATATATATATATATATATAGTATTAGTTAAATCAGTTGTGTGAGTTGTTGTAGCCAATGCTTGGGGGTCAGAACAAACACAATCTGTTAAGAATTTAAGGATTCAGTACTAGGTAGTAGAGAATGAGATTAGACAGCTCTAATCCTCCTTAATTAATGGAACAAATGATTTAAAATATAAATTAATCACTACTAACTGTCATTATAAATCTCTTATCATCAGGTTATGCCAATTGTACCAATGTTTTTCCTGTTTACATTGGCGACGATCAAACCGATGAAGATGCTTTCAAGGTATCCTATGCTAATTTCTCATTGGATTGACAAGAATTCTTTTAAAAGAAAAGAAAAGAAAAAAAAAATCTGTTTCAAATGTTGTTTTTGCGTCTAAAATGTATGAATGTATTTTGATGTGATTGTGATTATAGGTGTTGAGAAAAAGAGGACAAGGTTTTGGAATTCTTGTTTCAAAAACACCAAAAGACACTAATGCATCTTATTCCCTCCGAGAACCATCTGAGGTAAGAATCATTACCTCGTTCCGATGCTCCCTAATTATTGCTCCTTTTTTTTTTATATATATATCTTAATATTAAAGTATTTATTATTATTATTATTATTATTATTTTGTTGGACTAATGGTGGATTTTAAATTAACATTTTAGGTAATGTATTTTCTTCGCCGATTGGTGGAGTGGAAGAAGTCATTAAGAAGACAGTTTAGAGTTCGGAGAAGATTGGAAGAGATGAAAGTAAATCCAAGCAGATGAGAAAGTAAAGAGAGAGGGGTGTTTATAGCTAAAACAAGTTGCAAATATGTACTTATTTTCTTACTTAAAAGAAAAAAAAAAAAAAAAGAGAGAGGGAAGAGAAAAAGAAAAAGTTCTTTTTCACTTTGGCTCTAATATGTCTTTACATCTTTGTAACTACTACCTATGGACAAGGGGAAAAGCTGTACTAACTTTTTCAAGTTTTTTCTCAATGCAAAAATTACTAGTTTATCTCTCTCTCTCTCTCTCTCTCTCTCTCTCTCTCTCTCTCTCTCTCTCTCTCTCTCTATATATATGTATATATATATATATATATATATATAGAAAGAGAGGATGGTTAATGAAGAACCAAAAGGTCAGACTTAAGACGGGCCAGTTAATAGGGATTGAAAATGAGACCCAAAATCCTTAAAATATTTGTCAATGGAAATAATTGGAGACCTTAATAAAAATTTTATGTCCGAGATAAGATGGGCCACCTTGCAGCAGCATACAGACAATTTATATCCAATTTTATTTTAAATTTCACTTTTTTCATTTTAAAATACTTTATTTTTAATACCTTTTTTATTTAAATTCTATAAATAACTTATTAATTCATTTCAAGAAAAAAATCTTAATTTAAATATTTTTTCCTAATCAATGCCATTATTAACTAAATTAATCATAAATATAATATAGTAATTAAGTTTTGTTCCTTCCTAAAACTGTTTGGGGACTAAATTTGCTAATTATCCTGATCATTTTTTTTTAGAAAACCAATCGTTTAAGTTAAGTGTACTACTACTACTAGAATTAAATTAAATCACTTATTCTTATATGAATTCAGTAATACTACATCGAATATTCGTTTTTTTATTTTAGTTAAAAATTAAGAAATGTCTTTGATTTTAATTAATATATAAAATTATTATAGATATTAATATGATATATGGTAGGATCTATGAGTTAATGGTATGCAAATATCATAAATTAAAGTATTGAGTCATGAGAAATATAAGTTAATGAAATATAAATTTTTTAAATTAAGAAAGGTATGAATAGACAAAGATAAAAAATAAAAAATATATATTTATTTAAAGAAAATAAATATTTAATTCAGAACAAATTAAAATATAAATATAAACATTTGAAGTTGTCGTATATTTGGACAAACATTTTACTCATTTTTTTAATCTCTTTCTATCCATCTTTTAAAGAGCCCTTTTTTCTCAATCATTTTCACAAATTATATCGATCACACATTACACATTTCATATACACTCTTAATTTTTTTTAAAAAAAATTTAAATTTCACAAATTCATGTTTATATTCTTTTATAAAACATTACATATTTCATGATTTGAATGTCTACATTTTTATTTTAAAATATGTAGAAATAAATGTCCACTTTTATACAATAAACCTATTTTTTATCTAAAATTTCACTAGCAACCTCTTTAATTTAAGAGATTTACATCCGCTAACTAATGATCATCACTATTAATAATAAGAATAAAGATGCAACTTTCTTAAAGTCAAATGTTTTTTCTAATTTTGAAATTAAGGCATTTCATCCAAAATTGAATAATCATATTCTTATTTATAATATTAAAAATTAAATATCTAATTTTTAAAAATATACATATTATATTTTTCATTGAAGGTGTGCAAATAAATTCTTTCCCTTTAATTCAAAGGTTTTTTTACATATTATTATTGGCTGAATATTGACTATCTATATGTACTTGTCCTTCCAGAACGATCGGTGCCAATGATGAAAAATACTCCAGAAGCCTCACTAATTGGACGTATTCAACTTGGAGTAAAACAACAATTGACGTAATAGGGACAGATGTTATATTATGGTATATATTCTTTTAATGAACTTATATCATAGATTATATATATATATATATATATATAATTTTTTTAAAAAATTATACTTAAGATATAACAGGTATATATATTTACGAATGTTATTTATGAAGACTATATTTACAAAAAAAAAAAAAAATCGTACAATATTATTATAACATTTCTCCCTAGTTGAGTTTTTTACAGGGTCCCAAATTATGCGGAATGAATAAAAAAAACCTAAAATGCTAATTGGTGTAGTTGGATTGAAATTTTAAATTGAGTTTGTTGTTTAGTTTTTAATATAATATAATATTTTCATTTTTAAATAATAATTGTTTATTGGGAATTAAAATGAATATTTTTTGAGGTAGAGAATGTAAATGAATATTTTTTGAAGTTATGAAATTAAAAGTTTGATAATAATATAAAATATATAAAAATTAATAATCATTTGAGATTATGTTTTTAATTTAAAAGTAATAAAAAAATATTATTTATGTAAATATGTGAGACTCGTTTATTGATTTATTTTGATGTAATAGAATTTTTAAAAGGAAAAAATTCTTTATTGATATGCATTTTTTTTAAAATTAATAAAATTTAGATAAATTATAGTCCAAATATAGTCCTAATTTTTTTTTTTTTTTTGCAAGGAGAACTTTGCCAATAGTCTGGGGCTCATTTTGGATTTTATTTACGAAAAGGAGGCCATTTATGTAAAACACTCCCTCGGGTGTATCTTTTTGTTGGCTTTTGGCCTATACGTTTTAGCTCCTAAAATTCAATGGGTAGCATTTCATGTTATCTATACATGTCATGTCCATGTGGTAGAGAATGGTGTAAGTTTGGTTCAACAGGAGGAGAAGGAAGGAGGAATCAAGCATGTTTATTTCCTTTAAAGGAGGTAAATCTAAGTCATTTAGTATGTTCAAAATTGAAGTAAATTCATTTATTTTTGGAAAGATTGAAAAATTGACAAGGGAAAGGAAAACCTTTTTTAGGCGTTTATCTTTTCTAATTAGGTAAGGCTCGAAGTGATATAGAAATTTTTTTTTGACAAATACAAAATCGAATGTCATATCAAATAAATTTTCACTAAAATATTGTATTGAATTCATATCAAATAAATTTTCATTAAAATATTATGTTGAATTCGTCTCAAACAGTATCTCGTGTGTTCTTTTCTTTACATTCCTGTCACTCATGCAACTTCCTCCATTTCTACCTCTTACCTAGTCAAGGAATGTCTGACATAAGTAAAGAGTTTTGCCCTTCAAGGAAAAAATTAAAGCAATAATACTTTGTAGTAAAAAATACGCTGTTTATCAAAAGGTTTTATATTGAGAAAATTTTCAGATAAATTTAGTTTTTATAGATAACATGCATTGAGAAATTAAATTATGGAATTCACAAATGCTAATCATATAAACATTTATCTTATATATTGAAGAAAATAGTTGGTTTTGTCGAAAGCTCTCGAACTTTTGACTTGTTGGTTGTTGCTTTATGTCCCTTGCACTAGGGACCGAGCTCTGGAACTCCTATGCCTTGGACCGAGGGACTTTGAAATACTCGCTGTGGAAAATGAAGAAACTGCATTCCGGGCTAACGTACTACCTACTAATAGGGGTAAACCGCTCGATTCAAGTTTGATCCCTACTCAAGATTGAAATAGTTGACTTCTTTGGTCCTTGAGTTTATCTATATATATATATATATATATATAAAATTTTTTACTAATCTTTTTAAATTTTAAATTAAAATATTTTAGTAAATTTAATTTCAAGTTAAAATGTAATTTTATGTTCAAATTCAAACTCGACTCAATTAAAAATTTAATGAATTAAGCTCGAGTAATTATAATTTATTTATATCCAAACTCGATATTGATCTAGCTTGATTATATTTTTACCCACAAAGCGGTAGGAACTATATATATATATATATATATATATATTATATTTTTTTTTTGTTTTTTGATAAATAGGTAAGAACTCACAGTGAACTTGGGAATAAACCCAATATATCTTCCGCCTATAAAATTCTTTAAGTGAACTCCTATTTTTCTTTGATCGAATTTTGCAATTTTTTCTAAAACATATTTATTTATTTAAAAATTGTATCATTTTCATTCTATTATATTCTCTTAGTCAGGAATTGAATATTCAAAATTTTATTTTAAACTATTTAAAATTGAATGTCTATTTTTATAAAGTAAATATATATTTAAACTAATGATCACATTTAAAAAAAAAATTAATTATCATATTACTAATTAAATTAATAACAATGATAATATGATAATTTCTTAAAGTCAAAGACTCTTTGTAATTTTCATGTTAAATCAAACGTAAATATTCAATTGCATACAAAAATAGTATATATATATATATATATATAGTTTTTCATATGTAGGAATTTTCCCACTTCAAGTATATATTAGAAAAAATCAAAATATAAATCAAATTTTCATAAATTTTGTGGTAACATGACTCATAAATTTATCTATATACTATTATTGTGCTCCTATGTGTAGAGTCTAGGGCGCGCGTAAGTGGCAATCCTTAATTCTAAGATCCAAGACTCAACCAAAGTTACCTAGATTAAAATCTTTAATTTAATTATTCATCCCACAATAGAGATAAAATAAATTTATAATCTTTAAAAAAACAAAAACAAAAAGCAAGGGTGAATGGAGGAGTGAAACTTAAGCACTCCATATTTCTTGTGAAATAACTTTATTTTTATAAATGAAAAGATCTACTTAAGTTTTTTAACTTCCCACATGGATTTAACTTTAGCCCCATTTAACACTAATCGGCTAACTAAATAAATACCAATGTGATTGAATAATACCAAGACCATCAAGTCCTTTGACTCCTTTCTTTGTTTCCAAAGTCTGAAACCTTGAACAAATTGCAAATAGTTGAAAACATGTACTGAAGAAGACATTTCAAGCTTGTTTTCATTTGGTCTTCACTAACGAAGTCTAACTGCAAAGATATTATTCTATTCAAGTCATGCGCATGCGCATTTTCCTCCCGACAATGATTTTTGATGGCCATAGTTCTTGTTCAAATAGTGAATATTATCAACCCACTGTACAATTTGGAGAAAACCTACACCTGCAGAAGTTGAAGTGTGTTTATACAGATAAGATGGGGTTTTTTGTGATTGGTCATATATATGACATTCAGGTATTATATGGACCCAGAAGAAAGAAACAAGAAGTCCACAAGTATGTTACATTTTTTTTCTTCTTTCAATCGATGAGTGTAAATTAATTGATTATCCAGCTGCAATCTCTTTCACTTGGCTTCTCAAGTGAAAGTTGAGGATTCGTTTCACTTTGGACATAAACCTTGTGTTATCATTGACTACAATCATGTTGTTTCTGGAGAAATATGCTCATCGAATTCTATTAGATTAGTCAGATTGTATATTCCAAATACTAGCATCATAAAAGAAAATTATATGGATAAGATAGGGGTTTTTTGTGATTGGTCATATATATGAGATTAATGTATTATATGGACCCAAAAGAAAGAAACAAGAAGACGATAAATATGTTACATCATTTTCCTTTTACCAGGGCATCCCATATGCCGAGTCAAAAAGGATGACTTGTGACCTAGATATTCATTAATTCAAGTCTCTAATCATTGTCATGGTTCATTTATTTTATGCAATAAAGACTTTCTCCCCTCCTTCTCCTTCCTTCCCCCCTACCCTCTTACGTCTCACCCTCCTTTTGATTAAATGCTTCTGATTATCTCTGAACAGATTAGACTTCTGATCCTTGAAAAATGAAGAGATATTAATTTTAATACATGCACCGGCTCCCATTCTTTCTTTGCATGGGAAAGAGGCCTATTGCAGGAGGAACAATGACAATAATTCCATCTGCAGGAAAATGATTCAAATTAAGTGTTGAGTCAGAGAATCTGTAGAGGTTGGTAGTTGATTGCCCATCACACCAAATTATTGGTGCACACTCTTTTTTTTAAAATTTTTAATTTAGATGGATCATGGATGTATATTCTCTTACCATACCATACCATCCCAATTATATATTGGCTTCATTCAATGGCATAACAATAAACTATCGTTTCAGAGAATGTGTGATTAAACCAATTTTAGTAATTATACATTGGCTGCAGATTTCTGGGAAAAAAACCTTAACAATTCTAGGAATCTTATGAAAACCAGCTGTGAACTAGGGCTAATAATGAAAAAGGTTTTGAAGATTTAAATTTTCATTGTGTGAAAATGATAAGAATATAGCTGAAACATGATTAACAATTTATTAATTATTTTGCTGCATTATTTATTTAATTTGTATTCAAGCTTTATAAAGCTTTGCTTTCTTATTTGGCATGTAGTAGGTCTACAAGCATACACCACTTTCTCAAACAAGCAAAAAAAAAATTTTCTTGCATGCTTGGGAAACCATTTTTTAATAAAAAACATAGGTTGGCAGTAGAATAAGACATAAACCTGATTAAAAAAAAAATATTGTTTTGAATTGACTAAGATACTTTCCCCTCCCAAGGCTGCTGGCTACCCATGTTCTTGAAACAAGAAACATATGATATAGTAGTAGTATGCGACAGGCTTTGAGAAATCTTAGTATAAAATTAAAATTAGACTAAATCAAACCAAGCCTGGCCATTGCTTGCCAAGATATGAACAGGGCCATTTATTGGGTGATCAGATCTGAAGGAAGTTAGGAACCCACATGAAAATTTGGGTGTAATCACCCAAAGTAGTCTTTGTTTTTTTCCCCTTGTGAATTTCTTAGTAAGGAGACTATAGAGGAATATTTCTCTAGATTTTTTATTTCTCTTTTGGTTAATTAGGTTCTGAAAGAGAAATCCACCACCCTTCTTTTTTCTTTTTTTTGGAATCTGTGGGTTGAATGAGGAGTTGGAATCCACTTAAAAGAAGAGTGTTCGATGTGAACTGTGAAGAAAACACATGGAGTTTGGAATAAGAACACTAACATGCCCTCCATGTTTTGACAAACTTCGGTTCCTTTGGACGTGGAAAGAAAGAGTCCACTTGATCCAATTACCCCATCATTGGTGTCTCAACTCCAAATATACTAAGTGTCTTTCTTAGCTTCAATAATTGGAGGAAAAGAAACAAACCAACAACATTCCTCACTCCTCCGAAAGACTTCTTACCTTTTTACTTTTCCACCATCACTTCTCCTTAGAAAGAGATCGATGCATCCAGTTTTTGCTCCTTCCTAGCTAGCTCTCTACCTACCATGCACTCGCTATATTTCTTTCCCATCCACATCTAGCTCAATGTTATACTTTATCCTCCTATAATATAAATAAAATTAAAATTGTTTGAGTAGTTTATATTTGTTTCTAAATATTAGTTGTTTTCCGATTTTTTATAAATATTTTATTTTTTCTTTATATGATATCATCATTTATTCTATATTTTCTTTGATTTCTCATTTTGTAAGAGAATAAGTTTGAGTTTGAATAAAACACACATTTAATATTAAAGATATTTTAAGAATAATTTTTTTATTTGTATAAAAGTAGATCTATCAACTTTTATATATATTAATGTATAAAAGAAGTACAACATATATGACATATGCAAGCATATTTATTAAGCCATGTTATCTCTTATTCCAATATGTGCAACATACGAAATCATATAGCTATCACAATTCATAAAAAGTTTAAAGTAATCAATTTATCTATATTTAAATAATGACATGACTATTTTAAAATGTTACTTTAAAAATATCTTGAATCGAACTTTGATCTTCAATTAAAAGTCAAATTCTATAATACGTCCTCTAAATATAAATTTTGAATTAGTCCCCAAAGTGATGATTCCAAATAAGGAGATTTCAATAAATGATAATAATAAGGTTTGGCATAAGACTCGTGTAAGATGGAAATATATTTGTAAAGAAACATGTGTGAAGAGAGTGAAACACGTACACAACACCTTAAAAATTAATGAACAGTGCAAGAAAATATTGAAGAAAATGCATGCTTTTGTCTCAAACTCAATGGATGTATACCAGAAGAAGATAATGGGATGAACCTTTTGTATTGGCATGTCAGAGAGCTCACGGCAATGGTCCTGATGTGTATATAGAATAGAATACGTGTCTATTACAGGGCATACATGGCAAGAGATTTATCAACACGTGTATTATTCTTGGGGATCGGTCCCGATATAGAGGGTCGAGCCATGAGAGATTAGAAGAGGGGAAACTGGAAGAAGAAAAAGATGGTTGGAAAAAGAGTTACGTTGCAATTCGTCAGATTTTGCCTTACTACTACTCTATGGATAGGTTTCTCACTGGTGATCCATGTGACCCAGATGCCATTGATATGGGGAACAAAGGAACACAAGTTTATGTGGGTTTTCAGTCCTTTGTTCAAGATCCATTCAAAACCATCTGACATGGGTTGAAAGAGATTGGTTACTCACAAAAGGATCGAATTATTGATGCAACTTTCCTGCAAAATTTTGTAGCATATGAACCTTACAAAAGATCTATCATTTTTTACTTTTTTCTTCTTTTTATCAAAATTCCGATTAATTTGGAGTTTGATCCAACTCTGTTGAAGTTTGTTTTAGAATTTTTCAATATAAGTCTTGAGTAAGAATTAAACTCGTGACTTTGTATAGATAATAGCAAAACTTTCTCATCATTTGTCCAATTTATTCCCTCAAAATTTTGTAGCATATGAACCATTACAAGAGGTCATCATTTTACATTTTTCTTTATCAAAATTCCTTCTAAATAGGTTCAATTAATCAAGAGTTTGATTCGACGGTACTATTAAAAGTCTGATATATTTATTTTTTAACCTGACATCTTAAATAGAGTAGAGTCAAACAGCAAAATGTTTGCAATTCGCACTATATATTAAGAAAGGACTTTTATAATGTCAAGTAGTGAAGAAAGAATCGTCCTTTTGAGTCTTGAGGATCTTGGAGTTACTAAAATATCGGCAGACATTTGTCAAAGAAAGCTTGTTTTTCCACCCACGTTTAATATGAATTTTTTGAAACAAATTAAGAAAGGAAAGTGGATCATTCAGGATCAACTTCAGTCTTTAAAAGAGTTAAATTTATAATTGTCACGATTCTTCCAAAGATAGATTCACGAGAAACAATTGCGATACTCGTGGTCATAGGGAAGCATTGAAAGAGGTGTCTTTCATGAGCATCCATGTGCACTTCTTCTTCTTTCTTTTTCTTTTTTTTTAATTTACAGAAGTTAGTAAATCTTTTGGCAATAAATAAATAAATATATATATATCTATAGCGGGAGAGAGAGAGAGGGAGAGAGGAATGAAGCATAAACCTAATTTTTAAGTGTACTTCATTGGAAGAGTTTTTTTTTTCATGTAGTTTTCTTATATAATTAAATGTTTATATTTAACTTTATATAGAAATTTTAAAAAGAGTTTTGATTTGAAAATTACCATAGTATTTTTATTCTTAATGCAATTAATCGTGAAAATGAATATATAAATTAATGAAATGTAATATTTTAAGTTAAAGAGATTGTTATTAAACATTCAATTTTGTATATATTTAAATTGAAATATAAACATTGGATTCAAAAGTATTATTTTAACAAATAAATCAGAGTACACGTGATAAATCCATCTCCGTGATTTAGTGGCAGATTTTTCACATTGGCAGAGT
>SRSM01000502.1:0-67863 GCA_019593545.1 Apocynum venetum | reverse complement strand
TAATCTCATTTTATTTGATTAGTGGAAAGATTTGATAAATTCCCTTGAGTAGGTAACTCAAGGTAGTGGATTAGGTTTTGTGGATAAATGAACCACTATAAATCATTGTGTTCATTGCTCTAATTTCTGCATTTTACTTGAACACATTATTTCTCACACAAATAGCACACCAAGTGTTTGATATTTGTTGTCAAAGAGTGTTTTAGAATTAGGGTGAAAAATCGGATAAAAACCTATTCACCCCCCTCTTAGGTTTTTCAATAATTAAATTAGTAGCAGTATTAATAATTTAAATTGTAGATAATTAAGTTGATTGTTATATACAATTGAATTGTGGTAATGCATTTTTACTTAATGTAATTTGATTGAACATCCTATACACGTGGGTGGTAGTGATGTTTAATTAAATTTGAGTTAATTTGTTTGAACTGATCGTGATTAATCTAATTTGTAATGATATGGATTTGTCTAAGCTGATCGAGATTCTAAAACCAACTACTTGATAATGTTTTATCTATGATTAATCTCATGAAAAATATAACTTGATACTAGTTTATTGCTAACGTCTTTATATATTTGTATTCCAAATTTCTTTTTAAGGTGTTTACAATATCAAAAATTCAAAAGTATTTCTTTTAATTATTGCTATTTTCTTGTTCTCAAAATACCAAAATCCTGTTTTTCAAAAAAAAATATCAAAAACCCCCAAAACCTCTTTCGATTAATTGTTTTAATTTAAGAGTTGACAAATTTTTGTGGATTTGATATTTACTTTCCCTATCTACATATGAATTGTTAAGTTTAAATTTGAGAGTCATACGAATGCTTCATAATTTCCCTAATCATTGTAGTTGAGGGATTTTTTACTTTGCTATTGACCTTGTTTTTTACTCATTCCTTCCATTCTTTTTGAATGATGACCAAGGGAGAGAAAATTAAGTGTTGATTGCAATTTATGAGTTATATTGTTTTGTATTCTTTGTGAAACTAATATTTTGCAAGAAAATGAAGATCAAGTTCATTTACAACAAATGGGAGAATTTAATGCAAAGAGAAAACCACCTAAATAAGTATTTGAAATGAACTTGAAGATCAAGTCCATCAAGCAAAAAAAGAAAAGAAATAACTTTAAAAGGTTAAGCATGGTTATCATTGGTTTTCAAATCAAGTATATTGAGCATATCATGATATGAGATGAAGAAAAATAGAAATTTGTGTTGATGGCCCAGCTGGCCTATGTGTGATTATATGTGATATATCTCATCTCTTTTGCACTTAAGTTTTGTTTGTGAAAATGGATTTTATATAGTTAGGAAGGAAATTCTATCCAATTTTTTACAATAATATGCATATTGATAACCTATCTATATGTCTACAAAACTGGAAAGAATGAGGATATAGAGGTTGGACTACTAGCTCATCGTCCGCCGAATGTCCAGAGTCTTTGTGTACATGATTGAACCATAATTAGATTGGTTTTTAGAAGCTTAATGTGTTGTTTATTGAGATAAAATCTACCTAATTGTGTATTTATGTGTTTAAATTGGTTATTTACACTTTTATCCTTGTTTGCAGGTATTTTGAAGTTATTTTAACATGTTTAGAAGGCATTGGAGGAAGATAGGAGGCTTAAGAAGTTGTTTTGCAAGCAAAATGGAGTGGACGCGCCTCAGAAACCAATTGGACGCGCACTTGAAGAATTGGACGCATTATTATTCATCCACGCGTCCATTCTCAGTAGTTTTGGAGCCTCACGCGTCCACTTGGACGTTTCTGATTGTCTCACGCGTCCACTTTGACAGCACGCGCGTCCACTCTCCGAATTGAAGATTTTGGGCAGTTTTTTAGTAGTTTTGAATTAGGACTCTTATGTAACTAACCCTAGGACCTTTTCTAACTATTTATATGGTATATTAGCTTAGTTTTTAGGGGGGGAAGCACTTTAGATTCTCTCTTCCCGAGCATTGTAGAAGTTGAAGGGTTGGAGCTCATCGGGAAATCGGATTCCCGTCTAATGAGTTGCTCTCTTTTTATGATGTTTTCCTTTATGCTTTGTGAGTAGTTTTCTTAAGTTAGCAAGGACATGTATTAGGTTTATGTTATTCGGGAATATGAGATTTACGTTTTGTAATTAAAAACCCAATCTTTTCAAGGGATCATTATTTATATTTGAGTATTTGAACAATTCTTGGTTTTATTCTATCAATTATGTTATTTCAATTATTATTGGCCATCTTAATTGTTTTACATAGTTGATTAACTAGGGTTATGCAGAATCGGTTTTCGGTAACCAAAAGTAGTAACTATTGATTAATTTAAATCTGTGTTTGATTAATTGATAGGGAATTGTTTGAAACGAATTGCTGATTTTAATCGCCTTAATTTTATGTAATTTGTATTGATGTTGTCCTCGAGCTGAATAACCTAATTAACTATTTTATGCGAGCGATTCGGTAATTTAGTTTAATTAGGTTAAAGTTAATTTGCCGTGCTTTTCGGGAATTAACCTAAATTTAAGGAATCGGAATTTGCTGCGCTACGCGGAATTCTAGTCACTACTCAAATAGGTTATTATCAATGATTAGTCTCGAATAAATAAAACCGAAATACAAGTCCTTGCTAACGTTTTTCTTTTACCCATTGATTTTTAATTGATTTGTGAGTGATTTTATTTAAAGTTTTAGTCTTTTAGATAAAAATTGTATATTTCCTCCAAATCTCAATTAGTTTACTTTATCTGAAATTTTACAAGTTCCTGTGGGTTTGACCCTTACTTGCCCTAACTGCATAAGTTAGTTAAAGTTCGGAATTTAATTTGATAGCGCAACGACACACTCGTCAGTACACTTGCGGAAATATGGTGCAAACGACTAGCCTGAGATGCAGTCAACCACAAGTCTCCTGAGTGGAATTCAAACAATCATTTTGATGACCGTTGGAGCATACATATAAATATCCAATTGTTTGAAAAACTCAAATACATAACTTTTTGAGCAAAAATCTTATTTCATATTCATATAGAACATCTTAGAAACATTTTCAACACTTTTATAACATTTATATTGTGAAATCATTCAAGAAGGATCTTACTAAATCATTGGTGTTATTGAGAAATCTAGAGGAACATATTTCTCAAAGAGGTTTTTGTACAAGGATTGATATATCTTCAACTAAAGGAATCTCTATATCAAACTCTTTTATTCTCATCTTGTAAGTTTCATTCAAGGTTGCGTTGAGCTTAAAAATCTAAGGGTTAGAGTGAGCCTTGAATTATAGATATTGTGATTATCTTAAGTTGTATCTATTTCATTAATTGTTGTATTAGAGATAAGTGTATAATCAAGGTTGTGTTGTAAAACTTAAGAAGTTAGATGAACCTTGATTGGGTAAGAGGTTTGTGTTGTAAAACACTAAGATGAATTGGATGAGCCTCTTTTGTAATCTCTTGTGTTCTTAGCTTTATTTTTGCTAACTACTAGAACACCATTACACCTGTTTGAGCACCAAGTGTGTAAAACCCTAAGGGAATTGGGTGAGCCTCTATGTATTCTCTCTTACTAAATTAGTGAAAGGTTTTGTGAAATCCTTGAGTAGATAGCTCAAGGTAGTGGATTAGGTTTTGTTGGATAAACCAAACCACTATAAATCTTTGTGTTCTTTGCCTATTTTTTGAACTCTTTATTTTTTTAAAGAACTCTGGACATTCTGCGGACGATGAGCTGAGTAGTCCAACCTCTATATTCCTCTTCTTTCCAGTTTTGAGACATATAGATAGGTTATCAATATGCATAAGTATTGTAAAAAATTTGATAGAATTTCCTTCCTAACTATATAAAATCCATTTTCACAAACAAAACTTAACGTGCAAAAGAGATGAGATATATCACATATAATCACACATAAGGAAGCCTGGGCCATCAACACAAATTTCTATTTTATTTTTCTTCATCTCATATCATGATATGCTCAATATACTTGAATTGAAAACCAATGATAACCATGCTTAACCTTTAAAGTTATTTCTTTTTCTTTTTTGCTTGATGGACTTGATCTTCAAGTTCATTTCAAATACTTATTTAGGTGGTTTTCTCTTTGCATTAAATTCTCCCATTTGTTGTAAATGAACTTGATCTTCATTTTCTTGCAAAATATTAGTTTCCAAAAGAATACAAAACAAATATACTCATAAAATTGCAATCAACACTTAATTTTTCTCTCCCTCCCTTGTCATCATTCAAAAGAATGGATAGGAATGAGTAAAAACAAGGTCAATAAGCAAAGTAAAAAATCCCTCAACTAACAATGAGTTAGGGAAATTATGAAGCATGTCGTATGACTCTCAAATTTAACTTAACAATTCATATGTAGATAGGGAAAGTAAATATCAAATCCACAAAAATTTGTCAACTCTTAAATTAAAACAATTAATCGAAAGAGGTTTTGGGGGTTTTTGATATTTTTTTTTTAAACAGGATTTTGGTATTTTGAGAACAAGAAAATAGCAATAATTAAAAGAAATACTTTTGAAGTTTTTGATATTGTAAACAAACTTAAAAAGAAATTTGGAATACAAATTATATAAAACGTTAGCAATAAACTAGTATCAAGTTATATTTTTCATGAGATTAATCATAGATAAAACATTATCAAGTAGTTGGTTTTAGAATCTCGATCAGCTTAGACAAATCCATATCATTCAAATTAGATTAATCACGATCAGTTCAAACAATTAATCTCAAATTTAATTAAACATCACTACCAACCAGCGTGTATAGGATGTTCAATCAAATTACATTAAGTAAATAATGCATTACCAACATTCAATTGTATATAACAATCACTTAATTATCTACAATTTAAATTATATATTCTGCTACTAATTTAATTATTGAAAAACCTAAGAGGGGGTGAATTAGGTTTTTATCTCCGATTTTTCAACCTATTCAATAAAACACCTCTTTGACAACAAATATCAAACACTTGGTTGTGCTAGTTGTGTGAGAAATAATGTGTTCAAGTAAAATGCAGAAATTAGAGCAATGAACACAATGATTTATAGTGGTTCAGTTTATCCACAAAACCTAAATCCACTACCTTGAGTTACCTACTCAAGGATTTATCAAATCTCTTTCACTAATCAAATAAATGAGATTACAAAAGAGGCTCACCCAATTCACCTCAGGTTTTACAAATAACCTCTCAAACCAATCAAGACTCACTCAACCTTGAGTTTTTACAACACAACCTTGATTATACAATAATCTCACCACTCTCCTTAGTGAATCCTAACAATACAATTCAATTCAAGGTTCACCCAAAGGTTTTACAAACAAACCTTGAATACACAACCTAACACAAGGCTCACCCTAACACTTAGGGTTTTAATGCTGCTTGCAACCTTGATACAATTACAATCAATAATAATAGATAGAGAGTTTGATAGATATCACCTTAATGTGAAGATATATCAATTTGAATCATAATCACCTCTTGAGTAATGGTTGTCAAGATTGCTCAAAATTCACCTTTGAATGTAAAAACCCTTCTTGATTGATTTAATAAGATTGATGTTTAGAAAGGGTTTTGGAATGTTTCTAAGATGTTATAGGATCAAGATATACAATGTTTTTTTGCTCAAAAAATCTTCTTAGAAAGAATTCCAAAGGTTTTTGGTATTTAAAGATTTGTTCCCAATGGTCAAAAATGAAGCTGTGGAAACCCTCCAGGAAGTGCGGTCGACCGCATATCAAACTGGTCGTCCGCACCATCATCCACTAGTTCTCTGGACAACCACCGGATGATGATTTTTCATCCTCCGGTCGACCGGACTTCACCTGCGGTCAACCGCACTTCACTGCAGTCGACCTCATGGTCGTTCACAGGTTGGAAGATGAACAAATTTGACAGCACATGCATCCACAAGATAAACTAACTTATGGATGATACCTGGACCACTTAGGTCAATTGAAACATGTTCATTTGTGTATCAACAATACTCTAACACACAAATGATGATTTCAATCAACCATATAAGTTATGGTATCAATCCAAAAAGAGTTTATGAACCATTTAAGTTTTGAAATCACGATGCATGGTTTTCGAAATACCAAAACATATTTTTTTAACATATCAAAAACATTTTGAAATAACGTTTTAAGTTCAAGAGCAACCTTTAGAAACCATTACTCAATTAGAGGTAGAAGTAGAGATATCAAAATATATAACTCTAAAAAATACATCTAGTTCCTATCTAATCCAATAAAAGCTCGTCTTCAAAACTTGATAGTCTTGACTGTATACTTCATTGAAGACTTAAATCTTGTACTTGCATGGATTAAATCATGATTCCAAAAACTCTATCACTTGCACAAATAAGACATTAGTCCTCATCAATGTTTGTCATTAATCAAAATTAAGACATTAAAAGCTTTAGGGCTTTCAATTAAGTTAAGAGCTTCAACTCAATTAAACTAGCAAATGCTATTTGAATCATTAATACAAGATTAATCATCCTAGCTATATAATCACATTTATAACTAGATTGTCAATCCAATTAATTCACACAATTATATTAATTAAAACATGAATTATATAAATATTCAATTAATATATATAATATATAGTATAAATACATACTACACTATATATATATATTTCTATAAAGAAATATTGGATTTATATAAACTAAAAAAATTAGGCGGTTCAACTGGCTATTTAAATAAATTAAACTAAAAGTATGGAGACTCGCCTTTCATAAAAAGAAATTAAATTAGTTAGAAGGCTTGTGTCTTCCATAAAAAAAATTTAAACATAAAAATAAATTAAACTAATTAGGTGGCTCAGTCTTTCATTTGCAATATTTTAAGTGCATAAAGTAAATAATAAGACTAGACGACTAAATGACCATAAATCCAGTTAATTAAATTCAAATAGAAATTAAGTACAAAGAATTTCTCATAATCTCATTTATTAATAACTTAAACATATCCTTTAACAAAAGGAAATTACTCACAATACATATTTAATAATATAAGATGAAATTTATAAACATTCAAAGGATAAATTAAAAGATAAAACCCGAAAATATAGAAATTATCCAGACATAATTTCTTTTCTAAATATTACAAAAAAACTTGAAAAATTATTCTAAAATTCTGGAACTATATTAATATGAAAAAAATAATAAAAGAAAGAAATTGCAAAAAAGATGGAAAAGATTGAAGCTAAGTTGGTGAAGAAATTTTTAAAAATAAGATAGGGTATAGAAGTTTATGAGTAGCAGTTATGTCAAGAAATGGTAGCAAACTATCAAAGTAGTGATCAATATTTAAAAGATCAATTGGTTTAGTGTGCAGTTTTATGTTAAACCAGAATGTTAAATTGAACAAGAATTCTAATACTTTATATCCTTCTGGTATTACTTTGAAAGCATCATAGTTATTGACGAGCGTGTCCTTGCGCTATCAAATTAATACCAAACTCAACCAACTTATGCAGTTAGGGCAAGTAAGGGTCGACCCACAGAACAAGTAAACTATCAAAATTAGGGGAAAAATATTTGATTTTTATTTAAAAGAATAAACTTTAAATAAATTTACTCACAAAATCAAAGAAAAGAAAAACGTTAGCAAGGACTTTGTATTTCGGTTTTACTTATTCGGGATTAATCATTGATAATAACCTATTTGAGTAGTGACTTAGAATTCCGCGTAGCGCAGCAAATTCCGATTCCTGTATAGTTAGGTTAATTCCCGAGAAGCACGTCAATTAACTTTAACCTAATTAAACTAAATTACCGAATCGCTCGCATAAAATAGTCAATTAAGTTATTCAGCTCGAGGACAACATCAACACAAATTACATAAAGTTAATGGCCGATTAAAATCATGCAATTCGTTTCAAACAATTCCCTATCAATTAATCAAACACAGATTAAATTATCAATAGTTACTACTTTTGTTACCGAAACCGATTCTGCATAACCCTAGTTAATCAATTATGCAAAACAATTAAGATGGCCATAATAATTGAAATAACACAATTGATAGAATAAACAAAACCAAGAATTGTTCAAATACTCAAATAGAAATAATGATTCCTTGAAAAGATCGGGTTTTTTAATTACAAAACATAAATCTCATATCCCCGATAAAGTAAACCTAATACATATCCTTGCCAACTAAAAACGTTTACTCACAAACATAAAGGAAAACATCATAAAAAGATTAGGGAAAGAGAGAAACTCATTAGTCGGAAATCCGATTTCCCGAGAAGTTCCGACCCTTGATCTCCTACAATGCTCGGGAAGAAATATCTAAGGTACTTGACCCCCTAAACTAAGCTATAAGGCCTATAAATAGTTAGAAAAGGTCCTAGGGTTAGTTACATAAGAGTCCTATTTCAAAACTACTAAAAAACTGCCCAAAATCTTCAATTCGGAGAGTGGACGCGCAAGGCTGTCAGAAACGTCCAAGTGGATGCGTGAGGCTCCAAAACTACTGAGAATGGACGCGTGGATGAATAGTGACGCGTCCACTTCTTCAAGTACGCGTCCAATTGGTTTCTGAGGCGCATCCACTCCATTTGCTTGCAAAACAACTTGTTAGCCTCCTATCTTCCTCCAATGCCTTCTAAACATGTTAAAAATACCTTCAAAATACCTACAAACAAAGATAAAAGTGTAAAGAACCATTTAAGCACATAAACACACAATTAGGTAGATTTTATCTCAATAAACACACATTAAGTTCTAAACAAAAACCAATCTAATTATGGTTCAATCAGTTATGCAACATGAGTGTCATGCATTCATAAAATTTTTTGTTTGTACCTCATGTCCAATTATTTTACCATACATTTCTTTCAGATGAATGAGAATTACAACTACCATGACCACTTTATTTGGCTGATTTGTTTCAATTTATACAGTGTTTGGTAGGACTGGTGTGCTTGAGCAACCTCTCCCATTAATCCATCATTTCCTTCTTCGTATACCATATCGATCTTTCAATGAACTAGTACTCTTCTCAATTGGATAACAGCAGTTAGATACGAAACAATAACACCTACTACGGTTCTTTTTCCAAACACTGCGATGTTTGTTAGACTTATTAATTATGGATCTTCCATAGTAACGACTTCAAAAGTGTTTCTGTTACACACTAACAAGAAAATAAACAAAAAAAAAGTAGTAATTGTGGCTCACATCTTCTTCTGGTTTTATGTCCAGTAACGATTTTAAACACATTTTATGAGTCGGGATATGCTGCTCATCCAGCTTTCTTAATAACTGGCAAACATGGTCATTTAAATTCATATACCGAAGATTGTATTGGAGTTGTTCAATTTGAATTGTTTCCATAACTCGAGAATTTCCATTTGAACGTATGTGAATCAAGAGTCGGTTTAATATTATCTAATGACTATGTACTCAATCCATTCTTAATAAAGCAATTTGTCCTCTTGATTATCGGATAAATACCCAAATAAATGACAATTGGCATCGCAATTCCATCTAGCACATTTATAACAAATTCTCATTCTTTTATCTCTTAGTTTATTGAATAACTACTCTTTCCCAACCTAGGTGGATACTTGAGAAAAATTGGATGTTTATCGTTAATTCGGACCTTAGCTTCAATTATCAACTTAATATCCTCAAGCATTTCAATGGATACTAGTAATTTCATATACTCCATTCTCATTAAATGGATTTTTCTCAAATAATTAATATGGAGAAATGAATATCTTCTCATTTGCATTAGTGAATCGTCCATTATGTAATAAAGAGATAGAAAGAAAAAAATGATGGAAAGACAAACTGAAATGTAAAAAAAAAATGAAAGAAATACTTTGCAAATGAATTTACTCTTGAAAGGAAATTAACAGAAATCATTTGGTGATTTTTTAAACAATTAAACAAAATATTTAAAGTTGTATTACTCACTGTTTGGACATTTAATTAACTAAAATATGTCATTTTTCAATATCCGAAAAGATGCGTATTCAACAATTTCTGCTAGGTCTGCAAGCTAAAAAGTGAAAAAAAAATCAAACAATTCAAAAGTATAAAAGAAAGCAATTGATTGCCTTCCACATAGTGCCCTTGATAACTCGATGATCACAAATTTCAATTCCTTTATGGTGGTGGGTCTTCAAAAGCAACGGAATCGATAATTTGTTCGACAAATCCTTCATGAAAGGTTTAAGGAGTTACTTTGAAAATTTTGCTTATATAAAGACTTTTTACTTCCATTGACCCGTAATTAAAGATATTAATGATAACAAATGGGTCAATCCACCTTAACTTTAGTTTCCTTTGATGTCTTAGATGAGAATTATAGAATAGAACCTTATCACCAATATTGAAATTTTTCTCGAAAGATCTTGTCATAGTAATATTTCATCTTTTCTTTTGCAATACAAGAATTAAAATAGACATTATTTCTAATCTCTTATAATTCTTGAATCTACAATTTCGATGAGATTGTGCATCATCAAGATTAAGATGACATTGTTTTATGGCCCAAAATTCCTTATGTTTTAATTTCCCATGTAGATGACAGGAAATGTGAAATATATCCATTAAATAACACAATTAACCGATTTGTAAACAAAATATAGTTATTAAATAACATAAAAATCAGTTAATTTTTTAGTACATTAGGAAACTTAATCCATTTCACTACAAGAATTAAATCAATACAAAAAGAGTTCACAATGTAGTAAAAGAAAACATAAGATTTTCACTAAAAAAAAGAACTGTAAATAAAGATTGTCATGGAATGGAAGAATGAGACTTCGTTGCATAGAAGATAGGCAACAAGGAAGACGGTGTTGCAGTAGAAAATGATGGTATCGTCTGGAAGAACTAGTGGATCATCAACACTGATTGGTAGGATCCTCATCTAAGTGGTACATCATCATGAGATGTAGGGTTGATGTCAATTTTAATGCCATGAAGAGCTTCAAGATGTGGCTTGATCTGTTGTATTTCATACCCAAGAACTCAACTCTTAATGCAACATCTTCTATCTTATTGTTGAGGTTCTTGAAATGGTTATCAAAAGTGTTGAACATAGTGCCCATTTGGTTGAAATATGCTCTAATGCACTCCAAATAGTTACATTATGGACTGTGGATGGGTCTTTCTTCACTCCTCCTTCTTCAGGGACCTCTTCCCTTGGTATATTTTCTTGTATTTTTGCCTTTCATTTCCTCAATTGTTCTCGGATGGAATTGTCAAGAAGAACATCTTCTTCTTATCTTCTTCCTCAATATCTATATTAGCTTTATTTTGTGCCTCTTGAAATACCAAATGGTTCTTGGACAAATCCTCATCAATATTATTGCCTTGAATAATAATTTGAGGCTCTTTTCATTTTAGCCATGAAATTTCCTTAATGGCTTGAGGTAGATATTATTGAGATATTTTATTCTTTAATTCTCAAGCACCATTGAAACATAATGCTTGCATTCTCTTGTAGGCTGAAAAATCATACTTGTGTAGGCACCTCGTATCATCAATATCAAGTAGAAGTATCTTGAAGTGTTTAAACACTCTTGTTAACAACCTCCATTAGGTAAACTTTTGGATAATTTCTTATTTTTCTTATCAATTGTGGTAATCATGTGATTAGCCATAAGAAATCCAAGATCCACTATTTTACCTTGTATAACATGGGCATGATAAACATGTGTAAGTAAGTCACAGAAGTTTTGTGACCATAAATGGGCACAAATATGGTAGTACATATGTGATGAATGATCCTATCTTCAAAACTAAATGCAGTGGGTTCACTTTTAGCCAAATGGACAAATACTTGGTACCCCCTCAAATTCCTTATTTGTGAATACCTCTTCAAATTCCTCAACAGAAAATTTCTCATGATAACATACTTGGTAAGTGTCATAATACTCAATCCAATCAAAAGCTACCCCAAATCATATCCAAATCAATATGAGTAAATTTGATATCTACTCTGAAAGCCTTAAAGCTTTTAATATCTTAGTTTTAATTAAATGACAAACATTGATAAGGACTAATGGCTTATTGTATTAGTGATGATCTTTTAGGATTCATATATCTAATCCTTGCAAGATCAAAGTTTCAAATCTTCAGGAAAGAGCTTTTGATGTCAAGCCTTGAAGATAAGCGTTTCTGGATTAGATAGGATCTAGATGTGTAGCTTTAATTCTTTATTTATCTTTGGTTATCTCTAGGTCTATCCCTTTGAGTAATGAGCTCTATAGGTTGCTCAATAAGAGTGAAATGATTTTCAAAATGCATTTCATTTAGATAAAACATGAGTTGGGTATTTGAAATGATTTTCAAAATACATGCACATACTTCAAAATTCATAAAATATGGTTTGCAAACTCTTAGAGTTGTTTGGGAACTTGTTCTGCATAGTTTTAATGCATTTGTGGTCGACCTGACAAAAGTGTGGACGACCACAAATCATGCGGTCGACCAGACTTCTCAGAGTATCGTCCGCAGGCTGTCCAGAGTTCTCTGGAACACTTGCGGATGATGGAGCGGTCGACCGGACTTCTGAGCTCATCGTCCGCAGGCTGTCCAGAGTTCTCTGGAACATTTGCGGATGATGGTACGGACGACCCTCTTGATTTGCGGTCGACCGCACTTCTCCTGAGTGGGATTCAAACAGCCATTTTTATGACCGTTGGTGCATACATATAAATACCCAATCGTTTAAACAACTCTTATCAATTACTTTTTGAGCAAAAATCTGATCCTAACACTTCATAGAACCTCTGGAGATTATTTTGAAACCAAATCTTAACATTCATATTGTGAAATTCATCAAAGTGAGATTTATACAAAATCATTGGGGTTCTTGAGCAACTTACAAGAAAACATTACTCAAAGAGGTATTTATGCTTTACATTGATATATCTTCACATTAAGGTGATTTCATATATCAAACTCTTCTTATTCATATCTTGATTGATTTGTTCAAGGTTGCATTGAGCTTAAAACTCTAAGATTAGAGTGAGCCTTGAACCATAGAAAACTGTGTTTGTGTTAAGAGCTT
Source organism: Apocynum venetum (assembly GCA_019593545.1). NCBI lineage: Eukaryota > Viridiplantae > Streptophyta > Magnoliopsida > Gentianales > Apocynaceae > Apocynum > Apocynum venetum. Next base: position 54,808 of record SRSM01000502.1, on the reverse strand, counting down.
CTTTTTCATTAATTGTTGTAATAGAGAAAGGTGTGTAGACAAGGTTATATTGTAAAACTCAAAGTGTTGAGTGAACCTTGGTTGGTTAAGAGGTTTATGTTGTAAAACCCTAAGGGAATTGGGTGAGCCTCTATTGTATTCTCTCTTACTATATTAGTGAAAAGGTTTTGTGAAATCCTTGAGTAGATAGCTCAAGGTAGTGGATTAGGTTTTGTTGGATAAACCGAACCACTATAAATCTTTGTGTTCATTGCTTCTTTTCTTGAACTCATCTTTTCATACTTTGGTTGAACACCAAGTGTTTGATATTTGTTATCTTAGAAAGCTTGTTTAATTTAAAGAGGAAAAATCGGTTAAAACCTAATTCACCCCCCCCCCCCTCTTAGGTTTTTCAATTGGTATCAGAGCAGGTCTTCTTGTTGATAAGGCTTAACATCCTTGAAGCAAAGATTCTATGGCTCATCTAGATAACAATATGATGGTAGAAGGTTACTCTACTACTAGACCTCCTTTGTTGAATGGCACAAACTATAATTTCTGGAAAAATAGAGTTAGAATCTATATATCTTCTCTAAACTATGAATTATGGAATATTGTTGAAAATGGTCCCTATGTTCCTTTCAAAGTTGTTGATGGTATAAAGATTGATAGAATTTCTGAGGAATTTGATGATGAAGATAAAAAGAAAATGACTCTTAATTTTCTTGCCATGAACACTCTTACTTGTGCACTTGATATGAATGAGTATAACAGGGTAAGATGTTGTGAATCTGCACATGAAATGTGGAGACTACTTGAAGTGACTCATGAAGGTACAAACCAAGTAAAGGAAACAAAACTTGGTATGCTTACAAGGGAGTATGAACTTTTCACTATGAAATCAAATGAAAACATCACTGATATGTTTACTCGCTTTACTAACATTATTAACGGTTTAAAAGTGTTTAGCAAGTCTTATTCTATAGGAGAACAAAATATGAAAATACTCAATGCTTTACCAAAGGCTTGGGAAGGCAAAACCACTGCTATGTTGGAAACTCATGATTTGAAGAAGAAACCAGTGGAAGAGCTTATTGGATCACTTCTCACTCATGAGATTAGGATGAAGTGGTTGAATGATCAAGAAGTGGAAGACAAAGGGAAAAGAGGAATTGCTCTCAAAACTAAAGAGAACAACGAAAATGAATCTTCCAGTGATGAGGAAGAAATGGATGATGAGGAAATAGCTCTTGTCATGAAGAACTTCAAGAAAATGTTCAAAAAGGGACATTTCAACAAATTCAAAAAGAAGCCATCGACATCTACAAATAACAACTCAAAGCAATGCTATGAATGCGGAAGTCCAAATCACTTCAAAGCGGACTGTCCAAAATTAAGAGAGAAAGAAAAGAAGTACAAGTCCAAGAACAAGAAAGGACTTGCTTGCACTTGGGATCAAGAAGGAAGTGAAGATGAAGAACAAACTGAACATGCAAATGTTTGTTTCATGGCCATTGAAGATGAGGTAAATACTCCAAAAACTCCTTCTTTAGTTGATGATGAAAGTGATGATGATATTTGTGACATGTTTGATAGAGATGAATTCATCTCCAATCTCTATAAGGAAATGAAAAAGATTATCAAGAAAAACAAAGTCCTGAAATGTCAAGTAGAGAAGCTATCATTAGATAATACTAGGCTCATCGATGAAAATGCCTTGTTAACTTCTACAAAGATTTGTCTTGATGAGAATGTTATTGGTTTAAATGATAAGGTAAAATTTCTTGAGAATGCTAATGTTGATCTTATTTCTAGAAACAAGAAGTTGGATGATATGATGAGTGATTATGATGCCATGAAAATTAGAATGAGTGATTTAAGTGCTAGCTTGCAAAAACTTACATGTGGTAGGGACAATTTGAACAAACTACTTGGTATGCAAAGACTCACTCATGATAAGAGAGGTCTTGGTTTTGATGATAGTTATAATAATGTCTCACACACACATGAGAGTTTATCTCACTCACATGTGTCACATACACATAAGAGAGTATCTCATGCATATCATTCACATGTCTATACTTCTTCAAAAATATGTTGTACTTATTGTGGTAAAAATGGTCATAAAGTGACTAGATGTTATGTGAAGAAAAAGATTGAGAATGGTGCTAAAAGCACTTGGGTAATTAAAAGAACTAACCCCAATGGACCCAAGAGAATTTGGGTACCAAAAGGCTTATTAACATCTTTGGTGTAGGTATGTTTTCAATTGAAAACAAAGGAGAACAAATGGTTTCTTGACAGTGGATGCTCAAGACACATGACTGGAAATGCATCCATACTTAATGATGTCAAACCAAGAGATGAAGGATTTGTGACTTTCGGTGACAAAAAGAAAGGGAAAATCATTGGCATTGGCAATGTTGGTAAAAGTACTTCTCCCTTTATTAAAGATGTTCTTCTTATTGATAATCTCAAATATAATTTGCTTAGTATTAGTCAATTATGTGATAATGGTTATAAGGTTATTTTCAAGAAGGATTCATGTTTAATTATTAATGATTGCTCTAACAAAACTGTTTTTGTTGGAAATAGAAATGGAAATATGTATGATCTTTACTTTGATGATTTAGTTGAACAAGATGTTAAATGTCTTGCTTTGAAAGATGATGATGCTTATCTTTGGCATCGTAGGTTAGGACATGTGAGCATGGATACTTTGCATAACTTATCTAAACATGAATATGTTAGAGGATTGCCTGCCATTCATTTTGAAAAAGATCGTGTTTGTGATGCGTGTCAATATAGGTAAACAAGTCAAGAGTTCTTTTAAACCTAAGAAGATTGTTTCAACTTCAAAACCTCTTGAACTTGTTCATATGGATTTATTTGGTCCTATGAGGACAATGAGCCTTGGTGGAAAATTGTATGCTTATGTGATAGTTGATGACTTCTCTAGATTTACTTGGGTATTATTCTTGTTGGGCAAAGATGAAGCTTTTGGAGCTTTTGTCAAGCTTTTTAAACAAGTACAAAACACCATAGGTTGCAAACTCATCTCCATTAGAAGTGATAATGGTAGAGAATTTTGCAATATTAACTTCACTAAACTGTGTGATGAGAATGGAATTTCTCACAATTTTTCTGTTGCTAAAACTCCTCAACAAAATGGTGTCGTTGAGAGGAAAAATCGTACGTTACAGGAAATGGCCCGTTCTATGCTATGTGAAAATAATTTGCCAAAGTATTTTTGGGCTGAAGCTGTAAACACCTCTTGCTATATTATAAATAGAGTGCTTCTTAGACCCCTTGTGAAGAAAACCCCCTATGAACTTATGTTTGGCAAAACTCCTTCTATTTCTTACTTCAAGGTCTTTGGTTGTAAATGTTTTGTTTTAAACGTCAAAGACAATCTTGGTAAGTTTGATAAGAAATCCGATGAAGGTATATTTCTTGGCTATTCTTCAATAAGAAAAGCTTATCGTGTGTATAATAAGAGAACTATGATTATTGAAGAGGTTATTCATGTTGTTTTTGATGAATCTAACATCTATTTGCCAAGAAATGAGATTGAAGGTGATATTCAAGAAATACCTTTGAAGTCAATAAATAAGGATGCTGCTCAAACAAATGAAAATCCTTCAACATCAAAGGATGAGAATAGAGAAGTCCTTGAAAATCAAGAATCTATCTCACTTGAAGAAGGAACAAAGTATGATCTTCCAAAAGAATGGAAATATGTTCACAACCATCCAAAGGATCAAATCATTGGTGATCCAAATGAAAGGGTAAGAACTAGAAGATTTTTTACAAATTTTGTTGATGATTTTGCATTTTTATCTCATTTAGAACCTAGGAACATTGATGAAGCTCTTAATGATGATTTTTGGATTATTGCCATGCAAGATGAGTTAAATCAATTTGAAAGGAGCAAAGTATGGGAACTTGTACCTAGACCTTCAAATCTTACTATTATTGGTACAAAATGGGTCTTTAGAAATAAACTTGATGAACATGGTATTGTAACTAGAAATAAGGCTAGACTTGTTGCTCAAGGATATAATCAGGAAGAAGGTATTGATTATGATGAGACCTTTGCTCCAGTGGCTAGATTAGAGTCCATTAGAATGTTACTTGCATTTGCTTCCTTTAAAGGTTTTAAATTATTTCAAATGGATGTCAAAAGTGCTTTCTTAAATGGTGTCATTCAAGAGGAAGTGTATGTTGAACAACCTCCTGGTTTTATTCATGAATCATATGTAAATCATGTGTACAAGCTCTCCAAAGCCTTATATGGTTTAAAGCAAGCACCAAGAGCTTGGTATGATAGACTCAGCAATTTTCTTATTGAAAAAGGTTTTTCTAGAGGTATAGTTGATACTACTCTCTTTATTAAAAATAAAGCTCATGATATTTTGATTGTTCAAATATATGTTGATGATATTATTTTCGGAGCTACTAATGAAAATATGTGCAAAGATTTCTCTAAGACAATGCAGGATGAATTTGAAATGAGCATGATGGGTGAGTTGACATTTTTCCTTGGATTACAAATTAAGCAAGCAAAGGAAGGTACTTTCATTAACCAAGCCAAGTACACAAAAGAATTACTGAAGAGGTTTGGAATGGCTGATTCAAAGGAGATTGATACTCCTATGGCCACATCTATTAAATTAGACAAAGACGAGAATGGTAAGATGATTGACCAAACTATATACAGAGGAATGATTGGTAGTCTTTTGTATTTAACTGCTAGTAGACCTGATATTATGTTCTCTGTTTGTCTATGTGCTAGATTTCAATCATCTCCTAGAGAATCTCATTTGATTGCTGTGAAACGTATTCTTAGATACTTAAAGGGGACGATAGATTTTGGTTTGTGGTATCCTAAATCTATGTCTTTTGAGCTAGTAGCATTTACTGATGCAGATTATGCAGGTTGTAGAGTAGAACGTAAGAGTACTAGTGGTCACTGTCAATTTCTTGGTTACTCTTTAGTTTCTTGGTATAGTAAGAAACAAGCTTGTGTCTCTCTCTCTACCACTGAAGCTGAATACATTTCTGCTGGTAGTTGTTGTGCACAAGTTTTATGGATGAAAACCACCTTGCAAGATTATGGCTTGAACTTTGATTGTACCACTATCAACTGCGATAATACTAGTGCCATAAATCTGACAAAGAATCCTATACAACATGCAAAAACTAAGCATATAGATATTAAACATCATTTTTTACGTGATCATGTTTTAAAAGGTGATATTGTTCTTGAGTTTGTTCCTACGGATGATCAATTAGCTGATATTTTCACAAAGCCTTTGGCTGAGAAAAGGTTTTGTTTACTTAGAAAACTTTTGGGTATTGGTACGTTTGATTTCTAACATGTGCGTTTTTATGAAGTCTGTCAAATATATGCTTTTGTGCATTGTTTTGGATAACACCATTGGCAGGTGCGGTCGACCGCAAGCTAGAAAATAATCATCCACAGAATAGACAGTGGACTTGAGGATGATCATGACAGGATGACCGGTCGACCGCAGATTAAATTTATCGACCGAAAATGTTCCCGAGTAACAAAAATCAAGGTGCGGACGATACTGCGGACAACGATCCGGTCGACCGCACATCTGTAGACCGTTACAAATATGCCTCTTTCGGACGCAACTTTTCATTTTCCAATCATCCCCACCTCTTCATTTATCAGCCGCAACTCTTCAAACTCTCATAACCCACGAACAACCCACCATAAATACACTTCATTTCTTCCCCAATTCATACATTCATCCTACATATCCTTGTTTGCTGCATTTGAAAACCCTAGAAATGGCAAAAACTCAAAGTGACAAGGGGAAAACACAAATGGTTCAAGATGTTCCAAAGAAGAAGAGAACCATGCAAGCTTCTTCTCAACTCTTCAGGAGCAAGCATCATGAGGATCGTTACAATGATTACCTCAAAAATCGCCAAGTAATTTCTGGGAGCACCATTGATAGGTATGAATTTCCCTTTGATAGAATTCTTACCTATATGGCTTGGCAAGGATGGGATAATATAATTGATCATGAAGAATCCTTGTATACTGATCTTGTATATCAGTTTTATGCTAATCTTGAAGAGGTATTAGAAAAGAAGGGAGAGATAACTATAAGGACTCTTTTTGTTTCAAGGGTCAATGGGATAGATATAAAATTTACTTCCATTGGTTTAGATGAAATCTTAGAGATACCTATAGATGGGATTGAGTATTTTAATACTCATCACAGAGTAAATCATAAGGATTTTTCTGCTGAGGGTTTTGAGAAGATCTTCACTAAAGGAAACTCTTTTGTAAACTTAGTCAAGAGAGAGGCCAATATGTTTAGTTTTGAACATCGAATTCTTCATCATATGTGCACTAACATCTTCATCCCCACTGAAGGCCATAAAACTACTGTCACGTTTATGCATATGTTTCTTATGTATTTGTTGGTGAAGAGAATCCGGGTGGATTTTGGTTACATTATGGTACACCACATGATGGCTACCATTGAGAAGGGCAAAGGTGTTCCGAAAAGCTTACCCTATGGACGGTTATTAACCAAAGTTTTCCGCCATTTCAACGTCCCATTTCCAGAACTGAAGGGGACAAAACATGTGCCTAAGTTCAACTTTGCTTCTTTTAAAAGAATGCAAGCGTTATGTCTCAATGGTACATGGGATTTGAAGAAAAATATGACTTCGGAAGAGATCATTGTGGCAACAAAGGAGACAGCAAGGTTGATGGGAAAAGAACCACCGATAATTCTTCATGAAGACGACCTTTCTGGCGAAGGTGAAGACTCACAAGGAGTGAAAAGATCACTTCATCTAGATGAGGAAGAAGATGTTCCTCTTGAGGCTCCAGATTTGAAGAGGGCAAAAGGTAAAGAAAAAGTTGGAGAGGAAGATGTATCCACTCCAAAACCTGCCATTTGGGGTGCCCTAGAAGAAATCTCTTCTCAGATTGGCTCCATGTTTAGCACATTTGACAATCATTTCAAGACACTTCACTCCAAGATCGACGACCTGGCATCAAGGGTGGAGTACCATGGCATTGAGATCATCAACATCAAATTTCATCTAGAGGCACTACATGGCATTCAGGTTGACGTTTCTACACCACCACCTTCACATGATATGCCCCCGCCTGATGAGCAGCCTACTGGACCATCCTCTTCCACAGCAAAAGTTTATATGCGACGACCTAGGAGATAGTGTTTTTCTGCACTTATTGTACTTTTGTTTTATCCAGACAACTTATCTCTTGTTTGTATTCTTAACTCTATTTTTATATATTTTTCCCCATGATGACTCCTTGGTAGTTGAGGGATCTTATTGTTTAATTAACTTAGTTCTATCCTTTCTATCCATTCTTTTTGAATGATGACAAAAGGGGGAGAAAAACTACTGTTGATTGCAATATATAAATGTCGTGAAACTAATTTTTTGTTTCAGGAATTTCTGAGATGAACTTAAATGCTCAAACTCATCAAAATCAAGAGAAAGGAGAAATAGCTCTAAAAGGTTAAGTATGGCTATCCTTGGTTTAAAGGTTATATATTTCTAAGTTTATGCTATATTGAGATTGAAGGAGAATGGGAATTGTGCGTTGGTGGCCGGGTTGGCTTTATGTGCGATTTTATGTGTTATCTCATCTCTTTTTGCATTGTTGAGTTTATGTTGCAAAAATTTTTTTTTAAGAGTTATAAAGGAAACTCTGTCAAAATTTTTACAAAACCTAGCATATTGTAAGGGGGAGCATTTTTAATAATTTTATTACATATTATATAAACTCTTCCTTACTTTGAATCCTTGCACTTAATTGTTATATTCATCACATTGCATCAATATTTGTCATCATCAAAAAGGGGGAGATTGAAAGCCTTAAAGCTTTTAATATCTTAGTTTTGATTAAATGACAAACATTGATAAGGACTAATGGCTTTATTGTATTAGTGATGATCTTTTAGGATTCATATATCTAATCCTTGCAAGATCAAAGTTTCAAATCTTCAGGAAAGAGCTTTTGATGTCAAGCCTTGAAGATAAGCGTTTCTGGATTAGATAGGATCTAGATGTGTAGCTTTAATTCTTTATTTATCTTTGGTTATCTCTAGGTCTATCCCTTTGAGTAATGAGCTCTATAGGTTGCTCAATAAGAGTGAAATGATTTTCAAAATGCATTTCATTTAGATAAAACATGAGTTGGGTATTTGAAATGATTTTCAAAATACATGCACATACTTCAAAATTCATAAAATATGGTTTGCAAACTCTTAGAGTTGTTTGGGAACTTGTTCTGCATAGTTTTAATGCATTTGTGGTCGACCTGACAAAAGTGTGGACGACCACAAATCATGCGGTCGACCAGACTTCTCAGAGTATCGTCCGCAGGCTGTCCAGAGTTCTCTGGAACACTTGCGGATGATGGAGCGGTCGACCGGACTTCTGAGCTCATCGTCCGCAGGCTGTCCAGAGTTCTCTGGAACATTTGCGGATGATGGTACGGACGACCCTCTTGATTTGCGGTCGACCGCACTTCTCCTGAGTGGGATTCAAACAGCCATTTTTATGACCGTTGGTGCATACATATAAATACCCAATCGTTTAAACAACTCTTATCAATTACTTTTTGAGCAAAAATCTGATCCTAACACTTCATAGAACCTCTGGAGATTATTTTGAAACCAAATCTTAACATTCATATTGTGAAATTCATCAAAGTGAGATTTATACAAAATCATTGGGGTTCTTGAGCAACTTACAAGAAAACATTACTCAAAGAGGTATTTATGCTTTACATTGATATATCTTCACATTAAGGTGATTTCATATATCAAACTCTTCTTATTCATATCTTGATTGATTTGTTCAAGGTTGCATTGAGCTTAAAACTCTAAAGATTAGAGTGAGCCTTGAACCATAGAAAACTGTGTTTGTGTTAAGAGCTTCTTTTTCATTAATTGTTGTAATAGAGAAAGGTGTGTAGACAAGGTTATATTGTAAAACTCAAAGTGTTGAGTGAACCTTGGTTGGTTAAGAGGTTTATGTTGTAAAACCCTAAGGGAATTGGGTGAGCCTCTATTGTATTCTCTCTTACTATATTAGTAAAAGGTTTTGTGAAATCCTTGAGTAGATAGCTCAAGGTAGTGGATTAGGTTTTGTTGGATAAACCGAACCACTATAAATCTTTGTGTTCATTGCTTCTTTTCTTGAACTCATCTTTTCATACTTTGGTTGAACACCAAGTGTTTGATATTTGTTATCTTAGAAAGCTTGTTTAATTTAAAGAGGAAAAATCGGTTAAAACCTAATTCACCCCCCCTCTTAGGTTTTTCATACTCCATATACTCTAGACATATAGAAATAAACTTTGGAATCCGCGAGCTTCTCTCTTTCAAGATTAGTATAAAATTAGAACAAATAATTATTGTAAATAGGTTCATCATACAAGATTATGTTCCAACCTTGAACTTCAATGTATTTCAAGATATTTGGGAATGAAAACTCACTAGGAATGATTGTGTTTTTTGCAATAATGTTTCTATTGCAGTGATAGTCATTGTATCGAGGTTTATTCTCCTTAGACTTGAATAAATATGAAAATGTGCTCATTTTCTTCTTTGGAACCATTGGAGGCTTGCTTGAATCAACCTTGGATGCAATATTCTTCTCTTGCCATATCTAGGGCATAAAATTAATGGAAAAAAATGATAGAATGAGGTTTATAAGAGATTGGGTTATGAATTTGAGAAGCATAGGATAAAAATTGAATGGTTATAATGATTTTAAGGAGTTTCAGATGTTTGTGGATGATTTTTGGATGAGATGAGAATAAAAAGCCAAGTATGTTTAGGTTTATTTTAATCCTAGATCGAGATTTGCTATCAGCTGAACATCTGCAGGGGTCATTTGTTATGTCATCTGAACTATAATGTTTGGTTTTTGAAAAGTTTCGGATGATGCACTTCTAATGTGCGGTTGTCGAAAACTTTTCAAGGGGTCATTTGCAATTTTTGGTTCAAGACTTCTAGTCAGTTTCGTACGATGCATTTATTTCTTGTAGTCGACCGAAAATTGTCATCCGCAAATCTGGTATATTACCTCTGGAGTCTTTTGGACGATAGTACGGTCAACCAAACATTTTCCAGGTGTCGTCTAAAAGTGCATTATGCTAAAAGGAAATTCTTGTCTTGGTAAACGTTTAAGCTACACATCAATACACAAGTTAGCAATTGTATTTACCAATGCCCAAAACTATTATAAGTAAGCAAAACTGTTTCTCGACTAAAGGTTTAGTGTATATATCAGCTAATTGATCATACGAAGGTATAAAATAAAGAGATATATCACCTTTTAAGACACGATCATGTAAGAAATTATGCTTAGTTTTGACATGTTGTATAGCATTCTTTGTTAGATTTATGGCACTAGTATTGTCACAATTAATAGTTACATGATCAATGTCCAAATCATAATATTTCAAATCAGTTTTCATCCATAAAACTTGTACACAAAAACTCCTAGCGAATATATAATCAGCTTCAGTAATGCATAGAAATACACATGTTTGTTTCTTACTATACCAAGAAACCAAAGAGAAACCAAGAAATTGACAATGACTATTTGTACTCTTACGTTTTACCTTACAACCTGCATAATCGGTATCGATATATGCAATTAATTCAATTGCTACAAACTTAGGATACTATAAGCCATAATTAGTAGCCTCTTTTAAATACCCAAGAATACGTTTACTGACAATTACATATGACTCTCTATGAGATGAGTGAAATTTAACACATAATATTAGGTCTACTAATAGTTAAGTATAGAAGACCACCAATCATACCTCTATATTTGGTTTGATCAACCATCTCACCATTTTCATCTTTGTCTAACTTGATAGATGTGGCCATGAAAGTATCCATCTCCTTTGAATCATCCATACCAAACCTTTTAAGTAATTCATTTGTGTACTTGGTTTGTTTGATGACCGATCATTCATTTGTTTAATTTGAAGCCCAAGGAAGAAATTCAGCTCACTCATCATACTCATTTCAACCTCATCCTGCACAGTCTTACAAAATTATTTGCACAAATTTTTATTAGTAGCACGCAATATAATATCATCAACATATATTTGAACAATTAAGATGTCATGCACTTTGTTTTTGATAAACAATATAGTATCTACAATTCCTCTAGAAAAAACCCTTTTAATGATAAAATTGCTAACTCTTTCATACCAAACTCTTGAAGCTTGTTTCAAAATATACAAAGCTTTGGGAAGTTTGTAAATGTTTGAAATAACTCTTGACTTGTTTACCATATTGACATGTCAAAATTATTGTTAAGCAATCCTCTTAACATACTCATGCTTTGGTAAATCATATAAAGCATTCATACTAACATGTTATAATCTACAATCCATAAATATGCATAGTCATCTTTTAAAGCAAGACATTTAGCATCTTGTTCAACTAGATTATCAAAATAAAAATCATACATATTTTCATTTCTATTCCCAACAAAAACAACTTTGCTAGTGTTATCATAAAAAATCAAACAAGATTGTTTCTTGAAAATAACCTTATAGCCATTATTACAACATTAACTAATGCTCAACAAATTGTATTTAAGATTATCAATAAGAAGTAATAAAGGGAGATGAGCTTTTACCAAAATTGTCAATGCCAATGCTTTTCCCTTTCTTCTTATCATCAAATATTATAAAGCCTTCATCATTTGGCATAATGCCAACAAATATGGATGTATTCCCGGTCATGTGTCTTGAGCATCCACTAAAGAATGACATTGTGGGCGGGGTCGGATACCCTATCTCCAACTCCATCCACGAGTGAAAATATTGTTCTCGTCTCCATACCCTCTATCCCCAATAAAATCGAATAATTTCCTTCCCCATTGGGATGGGTATGGTTCGGGACTTGATGTACTCATAAATTAACTGATTTTTATATTATTTAATGACTATATTTTGTTTAAAAATCGTTAATTATATTATTTAATGAATATATTTCACGTTTCCCTTCTATTTCTTTGTTTATAAGTTTTTTAGTGTATTTTAGTTCATTATGGAGATAAAAAGAAGAAGAAGAAATGTTGGAGAAGTTTAAAAAATAAAAAAAAATTCATGTCATTTGATGACGTTGCTTAATTAGAAGATGACAAGTGACGCTTCTAGAAGCCGCAATATGGACTAATGAGGACGCGACATGTGGTGAAATTTGGGGGAATTAGGCCACCAACTAAATTTTCAAGACTTTGGAGTGCGAAATGACCATTTTGCCCCTGATTTTTGTGGCTATAAATAGGAAGTTTATTTTTATGATTTCAACACCAATTTAGCTACAATCTTCTTCATTTCTTTTGAAATTTCTTTTTTTTATTATTGTCTTCATCTTAGTATATTTTCCAGAATTTTTAAAATAATATTTCAAGGCTTTTTGTAATATTTAGTAAAGAAATTATGTCCGGATAATTTCAATATTTTCGGGGAGTTTATCTTTCAAATTTTCTTTACAATGTTTATAAATTCCATCTTATATTTATTAAATATGTATTGTGAATAATTTCCTTTTGTTAGCAAGGATATGTGTTATGTTATTAATAAATGGGATTATGAGATAATTTTCTTTGTACTTAATTTATATTTGAATTTATTTAACTGGACTTATGGTCGGTTTACTCGCCTAGTCTTTATTTATTTTGCTTTATACACTTTAAATATCGCAAATGGATGGCCGAGCCACCTAATTAGTTTAATTTACTTTTATGTATTTTATTTTCTTTATTATGTAATGTCGAACCTCTTAACTAGTTTAATTTATTTTTATGTATTTAATATGGAAGACCAAACCTCCATACTTTTAGTTTAATTTATTTAAATGGCTGGTTGAACCGCCTAATTTGTTTAGTTAATATAAATCCAATCTTTCTTTATATATATATTTGTGTATTTATTTAATATACTTATATATATATATATATATTAATTGAGTATTTATATAATTCATGTTTTAACCAATATAATTATGTGAATTAATTGGATTGACAATCTAGTTAATGAATGTGATTATATAGCTAGGACTATTAATCTTATATTAATGATTCAAGTAGTATCTACTAGTTTGATTGAGTTGCAGCTCTTGACTTTTACCCGTAAATGTCCATATTCTTTGGACTTTTACCCGTAATTGTCCCTATTCTTTTATATCGGCCAATTATGCCCATAATTTTTTGCACATCATCTAATGCTATCATTCTGTCAAATTTAGTTACAGAATCCGTCAAAGTAGTGTCATGTGATATGAATATGTCACACTACCTCAGGGGCATTTTTGGAAATGCAAAAAATCAATCCATCCAACATTCTTCTCCTTTACCTATACCTAATTTTTTTTTAAAAAAAGCCTATCCTATACTTTCCTCATTTGTTTTTACACCCCAGATGGCTCAACAAAATCCCCAATTTCTCCCGATTCTAAATTTTGACAACAATCCAAAATTGAATTACAAACCTAGGAAAAAGATCTTGTTGTATTGGTTAAAAGCCATTTTCTAAGGTTCGAGTTTGTTGCTGATAGCTGTCGAGTGGAGTTACTGAAAAATGTAAGGTTTTTCATCCCAGCCATAGAGATCTGAGCGGGTACCTAAAAGAAAATGCCCAATGGGGAATTCCTCTCAAGCGAAGACACCGACGACTTTTCTACTGAAATTATCGTCAACGAACAACCTACAATGGCACCGCTAATTTGAGTAGGATTACTTGTATGAAATTCCAAACTTCCAACTCCAGCCAACGTGATCGGCGACGTTATCCCATGAATTCTCATTCAGACACAAGCTATCCATCTAGGTCTCTTTCTTTCCACAAAAAAACCCCTTTTCCCTTTGCATTGTTTCTATTTTTCTTTGTAGTTCAATAGAATATGGCATTTCCTATATATATATATATATATATATATATATTTTAATACACTAGATGCAATTTGAGAAATTGAGGTGAGAATGGATTGCTTTATTTGATATTACACTATTTTTTTTGTGTGTAGCATATCAATTTAGATATGAATATGCGATTGTAATTGTAGTCAAGCTAAATTCAGCAAATTGTACTTTTTGAAACATTGATATTTTGGTACATAAACAATGTTCTTTTTGTGTGATTTTTGTTTTGCAAATTGTTAGGAACATAATCGACTATTGGCATAAGAAGCTTATTGTATAGAACGAGTTTTTTTTTTAAAAAAAAATCAAGTATGGATTAATGAGAAAAAGATTGAAAGAATTGATTTTTTTTTTGCATTTTTAAATGTCCCTAAGAGAGTGTGGCACGTGTATATCACATGACACCACTTTGACGAATTATGTGACTAAATTTGACCAAAGGACAACATTAGTTGATATGCAAAAGATTATGGACATAATTGATTGATAAAAAAAATTTAGAAAATTACGAGCAAAAGTTTAAAGAATAAGAAGAAAAAGGGCAATTATAAAAAAAGAAAAAAGAAGAAAAAAGGCACTTATGCTGATGCATCAATGCCTCAACAATGATCGGGGCAGACGTGGCTCCGCCACAGTGCACACTCTTTTCTTTCCGCTTCTTCTATACCAGCTAAAAGAATTGTAGCTGCCTGGAAAATGGGTAAGATTGTCTCCCTCTCTGGATATGGCGATATCCATCAAACATCTCTCTTCTCTTTCTCATTTATCAATTCTTGAGGTACATTCCTATTGTATTATATCTTCTTCTGTTGCTTTTTCAGTTGTTTTTTCTCTTTCCAGCTTTGAATGCATAAGCTTAGCTTCTCCTCGGTTTGGTAGACTAGATTTCCCATTTTATTCTCGCCGCAAAGCTTCAATCTTGGGAGGAAGCAAATTCAGCATCCCGCAAATTATCATCAATATGTATTCTACTCTGTTAATTGCCGTAGATGTTGGGTAAGTTTCTTTTCCTCTTCTTTTATAGTAGTTTTTGTTCGTATATTTTCTATTTCGTACGAATTTATGCATTGTTCCTTTTAGCGCATAAAAAATTATTAATGTCACTGTTCTTAGAATTTGGTAACTGATAGCCAGAAGAACAAAAAGAAAACAAGAAAGACTGATTTTGATGTTTAAATTGCCTGAAATACCTTGTAACTATCGGTGAATTTTAGGTCCACTAACACTAAAATCCACTCAAGTAAATTTGTCATACTGCTGACTGTTAAAGAAATTGGATACAGCTCTCTTGGCTATTCTAAGAATTTTTCCTTTTTTTTATTTATTTATTAAAGGAAATGAAATTCTTTCATTTTGGAGATTGTATCAGGTATATTTGTCTAATAGTGTAGAAGGTCCTTCTCAAAGTGTTGCAGTACCTAACTTTTCACATTCATTAGGTGAAAAAATAGGTTTCGTAATACAGTTTTCATGTATGGCAGTACATAAAGGTTAAACAACTTTCCGGTATCTTTTAAGTTACAAAAAATTAATTGCTAGACTTTATTTATAAGGTGACTTTCTTTTGAAACTCTGATTGGGAAAATTGAAACAAACCTTTAAAAGGGGTTAACACTTAATTTCTCCTAGAGCAGTCCTTGAAATTTTGGATCTGATGGATCTTGGATTTCAGGGAAGACTAAATGGGAAACATTATGTGAAATTATTATTTGCTTGCATTTCTGAAACTAAGAAAAAGTTTGAATTAAATTATTTTTGCAGCTTATTTCTACTGGAACATAATTTTAGAATTTGTTTTGCATAAAATTGAGTTTACTTTCTGTCATTGACCTCACACTTCCAAATTCAGTTTGTTAGCTGAAAAGTATGTTTTCTGTCAATTTTATTATTCGAGGAACTAAAAAAAAAAAAAAAAATAGAAGAATACTAATATGACCTGGCAATTTTTATTACTTCAATACAATTGTGCATTGAACTAATGAAGAATGCTAGACGCTTGTGCTACTGATGCTTGATATTCTACCTAATTCTCAAGATTTAGACTCAAAGTGAACAAAAAAGGTGGTTGAGGTTTCGGGACTAATTCTATTTCATCTTATCTTAAAAGTGACTTTTCTTCAGATTTTCATTTTTTGTTTTGGAGTTTATTGATTATTCTTTTAAAAAGTTTCTTATCTAACATAAATAACATCTTTTCCATCACAATAATCATTCCTCGTCCAAAAGTCTTGGAAAGATAATTTCTAACTGTTTCCTGTTTTACGAAATGACAAGTAATGAATGTAATATTTCTGTTTGAATGACTTATGATATTTCTGCTGTCATTCATTTTTAGGCTAATAAGTCATCTGATGTTAGTTCAGCAAGCCATAAAGGTATTTGATACATGGAAGTGGTATTCTGAATAATATAGATCTATCATGATCTAGAATAATCTGTTGTACCAGCATCTGATAATTTCTTTATCTATGTGTTCTGTAATCTGTTAGATTCCATGGGAGATGAAAATCATCAAGGAGGATCACTCACAGCCTCTGAGTACTTTCTACCCCCTTAATAACTGTTATTATATTATGGAATGCATACTTTTAAATATTGTCTACTTTCTTTCCTCTTCTTTCTCATTTGTATTCTATTTTTCAGTTTTGCAAAGATATGCAGACTATAGTTTGAATTTTCCTTTATTTGTAGAAGTGTATCATTTACTGTTTTTTATGGTTGTTGGTTTGTGATTCTAGGCTAAGATTTTTTCTTTTCATATTGAAGAAAGGCCCAGGAATTTGATTTTGTTGTTCATCAATTTTTTGCCAATTAGCAATAGAGTAAAACATTTCACTTTCCACTGAGAGTAGTTTGACTCAGTTCTTAAAATAGTTGACTGATATTTCTGTGAACTGGGTCAAAAGTTAACCATTTTCCATAGTCCTGTTCTTGGCTGAAATTGACTAAAAAAGGTTCTTTTGAGAAAAGCTATTTAAAATATTTATATAAAATTCTCAAGTTATTTTCAATAGCACTAATAAGCAAAAACAGTTTTGAAAAGTACCTTTAGGGTAGTTTCTCTAATTTTATTATTTTTTTTAGCTTTTTCTAAAGCTAAAATCACAAGCAAAAAAGCAGGAGAGAAAGATAAAATCAGAAGCAAAAAAGCAATGGAGAACAGCTTAAAATGGTTTTTGTCTCCAAGAAATTAAAAGAAGCTTATAAGCAACTCAGTATACAGGCCTTTGTGCAAAATCTTGATACTGATATCTCAAGGATTTTTTCTTTGATAAAATCAGGGGAAAACATTGACCTTCCTGGTGTTCTCTATCTTGCAAAGACCTGCTTTTGCTTTTGAATATAAAATGAGCACACTTGATTGGAAGTTATTGCTTATTTCAATATTCTAATGTGAAAATGCAAGTGATGGCATCTCAATCACACAATTATTCATATCATCTTAACTCACTGGAGATAATTTAGAATAAATGCTGGAAGGTGGTTTCATTTTGAGCATGACTTGTCCTCTAAAGTTGATTTCTAAATTTTAGATTTTAATGTCACTGTCTAATTAACATTTTGTACACAGGTTTTGTAACTCTCAAGAACTCCATTGCCAATTTCTATTAAGACCACCCACTGAATGTAATATGTAAATTACTTATGAGTAAATGCTATCAAATGTTACATCAGTTGCTAACATGTTGGAAATTCTTCCTGTAGTATGTACATCATGAGAAATAAATCTCTATTATGACAAAGCATGCTGGTCTTATCATGAAATGAGAAATGATATTATAGATGTTTTAACATTCCGGCTCTAGTTATATTACACATGAAGTTTAAGACACTTGTAATTTTCTTAGTCCAGCTTTACCTAATCTGCACATGAAATTATAAGTAGATTGTTCTCGTCTGTATTAAATTTGAGATCTCATTTGCCACACAATTTCCAGGGTCTTGTTGAGATTGAAGAGATATGGCATATCAGGAGTGTTAGCCTATGGCCTGCTAAATACAGCTTACTATCTTTCTACCTTCCTTTTTGTATGGTGAGTTGATTGAATTAATTTGAAAGCATGAGTAGCCAATTGTGTGCTTCTTTATTTAATTCACTTTTCAACTTTTTAAATGGGAGCAATATAATTTTGTTTCTAAAGAGCATAGAGCACAACAGACTTTACAGAAGAAATCTGGTGGTTCATGAAATTGAGATCAATGTAATCAGAATACTCTGTAATTTAGACTGAATATTTGAACTTGAGTACCTTTGGCTGCTGAAATATAAGATTGCTGACATCTTATTGCAAATATTAAAGCACTGCTAAGTGGTTTTTGATGCTGGGAAAACCTCAAAAAGAGAAATTTTCAGCTTTGAACTCCTTTACTCTCTAAGCTGTATAGGGTTTTCTTTGTAGATAATCATGTCATTAGGCATAAACTTAGATTAGTTTGTATTAATCATACTAGGTATCAAAATGAAATTCTTGTTCTTCATTTTCGAGTCGTAAAATGACGGATATTTCTTTGTCAAACTTCTTTCCAAATACTTTTTTCTGTCTTTTTGACTACCAAATAAAAATTCAGCTGTCTTTATATTGGTAAAAGTATTACTTATTTATTTTGAAGACCTGGAATTCTGAGAAATTTTCTTTTCCAAAGTCCATTTTGCTATGTTAACAATAGTAGTAGTTATGTATGCAAAATTAGGTGTAGCACTCAGCCCTTAAGGGGTTTAAGCATGACGAGCAGACCTTTTTTATGAAACTTGCACATTATGCAATACATGATGTTGTCATGATCTAATGCAATAACACAATTAAGCATCTCACATCACAATTTTCCATAGACAGCTATTCTAATAAGAATAGATTGTCTCTAGAATCTAGAAATCGAATAAGCAGGTTACTAATTCTAGACTCTTATTGTCTTAGAGTTAGAGAATCCTCACAGACTTGAACTATAAGATTAGGTCTACAACTTAATCTTCTACCTCATGGGTGCATTTGAATAGGTTTCCAATCCAAAATTAGAGTGCATTTGAGACTTGGAGAGAGCGAGAGATGTTATTGTGAATGGAAAAAGAGGATGAAAACCACTGTCTGGTGTAAGGGCTGGTGGTAGTGGAGGAAAAGGGTGGTGGAGGTGTGTGAAAATGAATAAGTTCAAGTACACTGATGATTTAACCTGTTTGCTCTAAATTTTCATGGCGCCTATGATCCATGTGGAAGAGTCTGCTAGATTCTGCTATAGAGATGTTGGTTAAGACTATTTCACTTAAAGTTGGAAGAAACGTTTAGGAACTAAGTTACCACAAAGAAAATAGTTTTGGACTATTTATACAAACTTCTTTATTGTAGTGTAGTGTTTATCTTACTTGCAATACTTAATTTTATTATGTGTTTCATTACTGTCTAGTTTAAAAAGAAAAGAATCACAATGATTTTAAAGCTTAGTAACTCTTCTTTCACTTTAAATTTACAGCAGAATTTAATAAGTTTCTATCAACTAATTGATAGCAAAATCTATTATCAACTACACCGAAGTATATAAGGACTTAAAAAGTAACAAAAGAACTTGATTGAATAAATACTTAATCAATTGACTGATCTATTAATTGCAGGTCGTTTTTAATGGAAAAACTCTAAACCAAAGTCTAACTAAACATAATGGCAGACTTTCAGATTTCATGCTTTAACGACTTGCAGCTGGGGTTGTTATTATCCACATTACACTTTGTTATCCAATGGAACTACTAGAGAGAAAATTTACATCTGTAACTGCATGAGCATTTAATATGATTAGAAGAAAATCTGAGAACAATTAACGAGTGATTAAATTTCCAATGTCTGTTTTAGACCAGTGAAAGAAAATTTCATTACTTTAGCCTTGGATTTTCAAATTTTTTTTTTTGGTTTTCTTCTTTTTCGGAGAGGAGGGTATTCTTGGGCTTGTGACATCTTTCCTAGATGAAAAAGAATTATAAAGAAAAACAGGCAGACAATCAAACTAGAATCAGGGGCGAAAGTTATTAAAATTTGTATGTTGAAAGAATGAACATACAAGTCAATATTTTTACTTTGATGTTATCCTTTACATTTAAAATGTTTGTTTCTTGTTTCTATGCATTTCTCTCTATAGTTAATGTGGTTGTTTTCATTAAATTTAGGTTATTTGTTGCCCCTGCACCTGGAAGAATGGGTTATCTTGGAGCTGCTGAGAGGTAGCAAAATTTCTGTCTTTATCTATCCACCCTCAATTCTAGCTGTCAATTGGCTTTTGAAGCCCAAGCTTGGGCAATCTGGAATTGCACATGTTTGGCCCAAGCTTTGTCTAGAAAATGCTCACAAGTTTAGAGACCATTTGGTCCTCCCAAAGTTTGTGAGCTATGGGCTTAATTTTTATCTATCCAAGCTCACCCTTTTGTCTTCCTCATATTTCTTATATTTGAAATTTACTGAAAACCTTTTTACTCCATCCAAAATTGAATATCAACTTTTGCTTGAAATGTAAAATTCCATCCAATATATATCAAAATTTAAGTTAAAAAGTCCAAACTCAAAAGTATATTTGGCCAAACATTTCTATAGACTGTTTTTCTTTCTCTACTCACTCTGGGGGAACAAAAAAAAAAACTTCAAAAAGTTCCCTCTAAAACTCAAAATTAAAAATCCTAATTAATAGATCCCACACGACACATCAAATATACCTTTCTAGATAGTTTTAATTTAAACTTTCACACATTTACTAGTTCATTAACAATATTTTGATCATCTTAGTTATTTTTTTATTTTATTTATTTATTTACTTTTTTTGTGAAGAGTGGGAGTAAATAGGAGGGAAGTAAATATGAACTTATTTGATTGATGTACATTTTTAATCAGAAAGGAAAAGGGAGAGGAAGCAAATATGGAGGGGTACCCCTCTCTCTGCAAGTTTGCTCTTTAGCCCCTTCAAAATTGAACGGATTGCTCATATAGCCCCTCCTTTCCACTCATTAAATACAGTGGAAATTACATTTTCTTCCCTTAGTGAAAGTGAACATGCTTCTTCCCTTCCCCTCCCCCTTTCTCCTTCACTTCAGCAAATCAAATATGTGAAAATGACTTGTAACTGCAGAGCTATTAGGTATCATACCTTGGGATTACAAAATAACAAAAAGGTAAAAGTGAACGAAATGTGAGAGGAAAACTTTTGTTTAACATTTCCCCTTCTACTTTGACTCTGTTCAAAAATCGAGTGAAAGTAGGAGTACCAACTAGCAAGTCAAAGTCTTCGTTCCTATGTTTGAATCAATGGGGCTTCCCTTGGTCCTTGTTCCAGAAAGTCCCTTAGTCAGACTAGCTTCTTATCTTGTGTACCTACCTTGAATATGGGGAACCCAATAAATATAAAATCATAAATCCAACAAAAAGGAAATAAAAAAATCTCTCTCTCTCTCTCTCTCTCTCTCTATGTATATATAGATATAGATATATGTATGTGTGTGTGTGCAATTTTCCTCTTTGCTCTAAAAATAAGTATAAATTTTTCATTTTGAAAGCTTCTTCGATACAACCTAATAATCCATTATAAAATAGCACTTCGAAAATGAAGAATACATCCAAAATTCAAGTAGCACTTCCTATTGCCAATACATATATAGAGAATCTTCCATTACATTATGTAGGAAAAGGCGTCAAAAAGGAAAAACAAAAAAATCTAAAGAGAATCTTCCTTATCTTTTTCTTCAATTTCTCTCTTTTGAAGGCTTATGCATATATACAGATATTATTCCTGCTCATCTTGCTCATGAAAGTATCATTGAATTTGTGAATTAGTTTAGTAGGAAAAGGCATAAGCTTTTTATTTAACACTCTGCATATGATTTATACACACTTGTTTTTCATATGATTTATAATCACTTTTTTTTGGGTGGGGGTGGGGGGTTATTGGGGGATGGTTTTCAAGTCTATAGAAATCAAAATATAGACTGGATTATGCTAAATTTTACAGATTTTTACAATAAGAGCACAGTTAATTTGTGTGTACCCACAGAAAGCTAGACTGTTTTACATTGGAGCTTGATTTTGGGCCTAAGCTTATGGCAAACCATTTGAAATCAAGTCTATCCCCAAGATTTTCAGGTTTACTAGTGAAACCATTCCTGTCTGTGCAATCGACAATCCTATCTATTATGAATATGAAACCTGTCACAGAGCATAAACAAATAAACATGCTTTTGATTTGCAGATTACTTAAAATATTGGCTATGGTCTGGGCTGGCAGTCAAGTTACTAAACTTGTGAGAGCTGGCGGGTGAGTTATCTGGCCAAAATTTTCTTATTGTTTAGTTTTTATATGACCTTTTCTCTGTGATGCCAGTAGCTACTAAATTAATTGTTTTAGCATTTTGCGCTCTTTGTTCCTTTTGAGCTGTATTAGGATTTCTTTCCAGTTTAGTTTTCATTTTTTGTTTGATGGAATTGAATTGGATTTGATGTTAGTGCTCAAGACAAGGTAGCAAATGAAAGAAGTGAATGCATACACATCACTTTGTTGGACCTCATGGAATAGTCATGGCTTTTAGTTTTCTATTCTAGAATCTGTTTAGGCTACTGATTTCATCAGACTACATCATTAAAGAATGTTGAATGTAAATACTGCTTTTGCATCACTATGCTGTTTGCATTTATGGCATTTTGGTTATTTTTTCTAGGATCTGTTTAGGCAACAGATTTCTTCTTCTTCTTCCCCCTCCCCCTCCCCCTCCCCAAGGTGGCTATTGGGGTTCTCAAAGAAAATTGCGGTTCTTAGATTTCTTCTTTTATTTTAAGACCAAAAAAAGTGACTTGTTTTTCATACAGGGCTCTAGCACTTGCACCTTTTGTGGACCAGGGATTATCATGGTTTACTCTTAAATTTAAGTTTGAATCACGGGGAAAGGTATGTTAATTACAAAGTTTTCTTATTTTTTCTTTTTCCATTAGATAATGGACAATGCTGAATTTACTGGCTTATTCTCCATCTCCAGGCTTTCGTGGCAATAGCTGCATTTTGTTTTGGATTGGCTTTCATGGTGTTTCTTGTATTGACATTACTTTGGTCATAGAATTTCCCTTTAGGTGGAATGTTCCTGGAATAATCAAAGATATTTTGTGTATGTGTTGGTAATTAAGCCATCTTCCTATAAATATTTTTTCATTTTTTCAATTATGATCTTCCCCCCCCCCCCCTCTGTTTTGATTTGTTGTTGGACAGCAGTATCCAGAGGGCTTGGCTCGGGATTTCTGGGGTACTGGGTGCTATTTTTGCTTTTGGAGAACGCTTCAAGAACAACACATTACAACGTTTGGAACTTTCTATCAACAATTGAATTCCAGTTCAAAAATAGTCTTCTATCATCATGCCCTCATCACCACTAATCTGATAACTTTAGCACCCTCTGGATCAGTGTCTATTGTCTATTGTACCATTTCAAACAGTAATTGGAAACTTCAGAGGAACAAACTTCAGTATGGATACCTTGCTGTGGAATTTGTTCGTGGTCAGCACACCGAAAAGTGCAAGGATTTTAAATTGCAAAATTTGATGCTATAGCAAACATGAGCAATTAGCGTCTTTCTGCTTCTATTTCAAATGCTGTCTCGACTGAACTCGTCTACATCAGAGGGAACCTGGGTGATTTTGCTTAAGATCTGATTCATCTGATCTGTGATCCAAATTTGCATAAACTATATTGGAGTGAAGTTCCAATCTCTGCTTCTGGTGATTGCGTCAGTTAAAGGACTGGGAAATCAAGTAAACACACATAAGCTTGTGAGGGCTCAAGTGTGCCGTCCCAACATGATAACAATTAATTAACATTGGGGGATGTAATAGCATCTCCAATGATGTATTATATTCTCTATTTTCTCCACCTTTTTAGGGACCTATAATTTCATATCATTTATCTATTTTTTACAATTCTCCACTCCAACTATAACTCTATAAATTTCATATAAAAAATCATAGCAATTAATAGTAGGATTCAAAATCATTCAACTTTCATATAAAAAATTATTACAAATGATAATGGACTACACTAATTTTCTAATGCAACTCTAATAATCATAGGTGGAAAACTTTACACTCCAGTTTGCAACTCACGATTGAGTTGCATTTAACATTATGCAATAACCATTGAAGTTGCTCTAGAGCATCTCCTTCAAGGGTGATGCTCCAAGGAGTTCCATTTTGCCCATGTTTTGTGGGTTCCATTACTTCACGTACAACTTTATATATTATTAAATATAATCCACATATTACATTACATTTATATTTTACTAATAATTTTATACAATTCTAAATTTAACATATTAAATAATTTTGATGTTATTAAATTATGAATTTTAAATAATAACTAATTTTATGAAAAAAAGATTACTCAATTTTCTGTAGAATATGAAAATTTAGTTGATAACTCACTTAAAAAAATATACTAAAATTGAAAATGAAAATACATAAAACAATAATAATAATAATAATAAATTTTCAAGTTTAGCCGCCAAATTGATGGCTGAATATTTTCCAAAGGGCAAAAGATAAAAAAATGTCCCTCAACTTTCTCAAAATCCATAAAAAGGCTTTAAACTTGAAAAATGACAGAAAATGCACTCAAACTTTAAAAAAATTTCATAAAATGTCTGGTAGTTGGATTTGTAAAGTCTCTTGTTTTGTTAGTCATGTGCCAACCCCACATGACTTTTCATAATGGTATTTTTGTATTAACAAAATATTCATAAAACCATTTATAAAATCTTTATTTATTTTATTTATTTTCTCATTCTTTTACCTTTATTACCTTTCTAATAGCTCCACTAGCAATCATGACTACTTCACCTACTTCATCTTCTTATTCTTTTCTCATTACTTTACATTTTTATCTCCTCTCTCTTGAATCCCATTTAATCTCAATTTATTGTTTGTTGTTGACATTGATTTGTTTAATTACTCAAAACGCCCAATGATTAAGCGGATATAGAGGTGACAATTGGTGGTGGTGGTTATGAAGGTTGGATGCGACGAATTAGTTATGAAGAGGAGAATAGAGAAACTAGTGGGTGGGATTTATGTGTTTGCTTTGCATTTGGTTTCAAATTCCAAAATTTGTCTCCTCACTATTTGGATTGCTCTTTTTTTTTTTATAATATTTTTATGAATGTTTCATTTGGTTACTTGATTTTGGTGGAAGAAAAAACAATATGGGTTTTTCAATAACAACCTCTTCTAAAAGGAAGGGGTAGAAAAGATGAATTTGAATCGTGCAATGGAAAAAAATGTTAGTAAATTAGTGGGTGGTGTGGTGGTAGTGGCGAAGGTGGTGGTGATTCAAATAGGTAGAAGAAGGAAAAGAATTTGGTGGTGGTTAGTAACATAAATAGTTTTCGTTAAAAATAAGAAGAAAAAGAATACGGGGGAAGAGAGAGAAGAAAAGAAGAAAAAATAAGTTTTTTTAAAAGAATTTTTATGGATTGTTTGTGAGAACAAAAATATCCTTAATAGTTAGTATGTGACTTTCATGTGCTTGAAGGAAAATAGGGGCTAACGGTCAAATTTGATGAAATTGCATTTTGTGGGACTTAAGTTTGAGCATATTTTCTGTCATTTTCCATGTTTAAGGGTATTTTGTGGACTTTTGAAAGTGAAAAGATTTTGGATATCTTTCCCTTTTCCAAATATGATATATTAAATCCGCTTGAAGTTTACGATGTATTTTCTTTTAACGAATAAGTGATCGTCTTTCCAAATATGCCCCAAGATCAGTTCTTCCTTGTAGGTATGTGTAAAAATTAGGATGCACTCCATTAGATAATTCGATAGTTGAGAAGTCACTAGTAGGAGCATTGTATAAGCAATCAAAATTTCTTTCATAAGCTTCTCTCTCATCTTCAACAATCATATTATGCAAGATGATGCATGCAAATATTATATATTTCAACGTATACACATGCCAAGCTTGGGCCAGTCCACATATAATTCCAAATTGAGATTGGAGCACCCCAAACGCCCTTTCCACTTTTTTTTGTTGCTTCGTGATGTTGAGCAAATAAATTTTATTTCTTTCTTTCTTTGTGACGTTTGCAATGAATTTGACAAATGAAGCCCATTTTGGATATATAACATCTGCAAGATAGTATCTCATATAATATGATATTCCATTTACAATATATTACACATTTGAAGCTCGCCATTCCAAAATATCATTAAACACATCCTTGGTTTAAAACATTTATGTTGTTGTTTGATCTTCATTATGCCAAATTCATAAGTCTTCTAATGCCATTGCTTCGAGCATGATTGTTGGCTTTGCATGATCACTTCGAGAAAATGACATTTCCATGCTACTGGATAAATTTTTCATTCCCAATGTATACAATCAATGCTACCTAACATACCATGAAAGCCTTGTGTCTTTCTTAATTGCAGTAGGCATTGGATGTCATTGTTGTTGGGTCTCTTCAAGTATTCACCCCCAAATACGTCATTCACACATCTAACAAACTTCTTCAAGCACTCGATAGAGGTGCTTTCTCCAATATGTACATATTAATCCATAGTGTCAACTGGTGAGTCATATGCTAATATACTGATGGCAATAGTGCATTTTTATAGTGCTGAAAGACCCCGTCTTCCAATTGCATCAACTCAATTTTGGAAATATACATCATGATTGCCAAGGGCTTCCATAATGCAAAAGAACAAGTTATTTGGTATTCTAAATCTTCATCTGAATTGCATTTCTGTATATATTGGATTTTTTTGAGAAATAGTCAATGAATAATCAGTTGTGTCCTTCTTTGCGACCCCTTTCTATGTGAACCATTGAAGCTGTTCACCGACTTGAGCTCCCAACATGCCGTTGTCTCTTCTTCTCAAATACATACATAATACATCATTCTTTTAAGTTGTCATTGAGTTCATCATGTATAAGTTGTGACCCAAAGATATCACCAAGTTTATGATAATTTGGACCCATTTTGATGTTTTATGAAACTTTATGAATTGCAAGTGTTTATATATGATAGAAACTAGTCGTTATGTAATAGTATCAATATGAATTCATCACAACATATACGAATTCATTATATTTTGCCTTAAAAAATAAATATGAATTAATTACACCACATAAATAATATAAATAAACAATAAAAAGTTACATTGAATAAAAAATTCATAACATAAAGGATTGACATGCATCTAAACATTAAAAAGTTTCATCAAATAACAATTATGGAAATTCATAGTTTTTTCCTTGATTTTGTTACACATGATATTTAAGTTGTTCATTTGTCGTTCCTATTGTATCCATCATGAGGATTTTCATATATTCCTAGTATAATTTTTTTTGTTCTAGACGGTATCTTTCTACTTCCACATGACCAAGTCTTTCATTCTGACGTGTCAATTTTTTTATAACAGCCACTTTTTCCTGCAAGCATTTTCTTATGTCTTTAATTTACACATTTTCACATCTTTCAAATTGTAAATTTTCTTTTGCCTTCCATTTAGATGTCTTTTTCCCTATGGGACACTCCAATGGAAATAATGGCGAGTTGAATTCTCGAGACTAATAGGATTCAAGTCTTCAAGAATGTTCATTCAGATTCAAGAATTGAAGATAAATATTTAATAAATTAGATAAGAACTAGAGGTATAATTTTTAAAATTTGATATATCTGGTTTACCTTATTCGAGTGTTAGCTTTAATGGTTGCTCTATGAAATTAAAACGTTTTAAATGCTAAAAAGGCTTTAATGGTTGATCGATACCATAACTTATATGGTTGATTGAAATAACTATTTGTCTATTAGCATGTGGATGCACAAATACTATGTTTCGTCCTAGGTATCGTCTACTATTTCGTAACAAATGAGATGTATTTGTCTATTGAGTTTCGACTGAAACATAATGTATGGTTGATTGAACCTTGTTCCCAACAACTAGAAATGGTCATCTGAAAGCTTCCAATGGCACTCTTGAAACTTGCGGACGGTCGTGAAAGTCCTAAAGCTTTTAATGTCTTAATTTTGATTAATGACAAACATTGATGTGAACTAATGTCTTACTTGTATAAGTGTTGGTCTTTTAGGATTCAAATATCTAATCCATGCAAGATCAAAGTTTCAAGTCTTCAGGAAAGATCGTAGGTTATCAAGAATTGAAGATAAGCGTTTTCTAGATTAGATAGGATCTATAGGTTTAGTATTGTATATTGATATCAGTTAGATATCTCTAGGTCCACCTCTATGAGTAACAATTTCTATAGGTTGCTCAATAAAAGTAAAATATTTTTCAAAATGTACTTTTTAAAGATAAAATGTGAATTGGGTATTTGAAATGGTTTTCAAATACATGCATTTGCTTAAAAACTTTATTCCACAACTCTAAGAGTTGATTGGAATCTTATATTGCATGGTTTGAATACATGTGCGGTCGACCACAGATCATGCGGTTGATCGAACTACTCAACTCATTGTCCGCAGATTGTTTAGAGCTCTCTGGTATACTTGTAGATGATGGTGCGAACGACTAGCCTGAGAAGCGGTCGACCGTATGTCTCCTGAGTGGGATTCAAACAGTCATTTTTATGACCGTTGGAGCATACATATAAATACCAAATTGTTTGAAAAACTTACTACAATGACTTTTTGAGCAAAAATCTTATCATACTCAATATAGAACATCTTGGAAACATTTTGAAACCCTTTCATAACATTTACATTGTTAAAATTATCCAAAAGGGTCTTTACTAAAATCATTGGTATTATTGAGCAATCTGGATGAACATATTACTCAATTAGGTGTTTGTGCTTCAAAATTGATATATCTTCACATTAAGGTGATATCTATATCAAATTATTCTTATTCTTGTCTTGTAAGTTTCATTCAACGTTGCATTAAGCATAAAAATCTAAGGGTTAGAGTGAACCTTGAATTATAGATAATTGTGATTATATTAATTGTATCTATTTCATTAATTGTTATATTAGAGATAAGTGTGTAATCAAGGTTGCATTGTAAAACTCAAAGAGTTGAGTGAACCTTGGTTGGGTAAGAGGTTTGTATTGTAAACCCTAAAATGAATTGGGTGAACCTCTTTTGTAATCTTTTGTGCTAAATTAGTGAAAGGTTTTGTGACATCCTTGAGTAGATAGCTCAAGGTAGTGGATTAGATTTTGTTGGATAAATCGAACCATTATAAATTGTTGTGTTCTTTGCTTTATTTTTACTAACTTCTTGAACACATTTCATACACTATTTGAGCATCAAGTGTTTGATATTAGTTGTCTTAGAAAATATTGTTTTAATTAGGTTAAAAAAAAATCAAATAAAACCTAATTCACCCCTCTCTTCTTAGGTTTTTCAGGTCGGATGACCATGTGATCAATCACAAGTTTTTGAGTGGGATTTTAACAGTTTTGTCTATGACCATTTGGAATGACCTTATATATACCTAAATATATGAAAAATTCTATACCAATGTTTTCTTATATGAAATTTGATATTCATTTAGTCTATAATATCTTGAAAACATTCTTAAACATTTTTTCAAACATTTACATTGTGAAAATCATTGAAGAATAGTATTATCATTCAAAGGTGTTCTTCAGCAATTTCATCAAACTAATACTTAAAGAGGTCATTGCACTACAATTTGATATATCTTCACATTAAGGTAATACTTATCAAACACTCTTTTATCATTTCTCACTTTTATTGATATTCAAAGTTGCATAGTACATAAAATCTTAGGTGTTAGGGTGAGTCTTGAATTTAAGATAATTGTGATTATCTTTTATTGTGTGTATTCACTAAGTGTTGTATTTGAGGTTATTTTAATTGTCAAGGTTGGTTGAGAGGTTTTTGTAAAACCTTTAGGTGAATTGGATGAACCCCTTTTGTAATATCTTGTATTTGAATTAGTGAAGAGATTTGTGAAATCAATGGATAGATAACTCAAGATAGTAGATTAAATTTGTTTGGATAAATCGAGTCACTATAAATCTTTGTGTTCATTATTTTAATTTTTCTAATTTACTTGAATGCATTATTACACACACAACTTGCACACTAAGTGTTTGATACTTGTTGTCTAAGAAGTGTATAATCTGATTAGATTGTAAAAATTGGATAATAACTTAATCCACTCTCTCTTAGTGTTTTAGATGAGGACGAGCATACACCTGGAAAATATATCTTAGTTCTCTTTGAAGAACTTTTGGAAATTTCTCCTCTCCATTTAGGTTCATATTTCAACAATTGCAATGCAGGTTCGAACTTGAATCGTTCACCCACAAACCTCAGCATATATCATATATGCATCTTGTATGACATCATTCTTAGATCTTCCGCTATTTCTCCTTTGACCAACTTGTTTGTAGCACCTAACAAATTTTTGAAATGTTGTGCTTAGCTTTAGCCAACGGGGTTCCATTAGTATCATTTCGCTCTTTCGTAAATTTTTGTGACGCTTATTATAGTTATCTTTGATCCTTAACTAGAATCCATATGTTTTCTTGTCAAAACTCATAATGGCATCCTTGGAAATATTAAGTCATGTTTGGATAAAAAATGTATCTTCTTCCATCATGAATCTAAGTTTTTTTTACTACCAGAACATTTTTCTACAATTGTAATGTCTTCTATGTCAACTCACATAAAGAATGATGGAACTTGTGGACAAAATATTGAACCTACCGGTGTTTTGGATTCTTGATCCAATGATTGCAATCCACTTGTGCCTCTAAAAGTGTCATGAAGGAAACTCAGTGGCATTCCAAATTCATTGCCCATATATGGTGTATTTGGATGAAAGAAACCCATAAACAAATACATAGGATATGAATAATTTCTCATGTTTTAAGGATTTGGATGTAAGAGTTGATTTGAGAATTTTGAAGGCCTTAATTCATAATTTATATAATTAGGTTTCTACCATCCATTTATTCCTAACACCATGGCCGACAATCACCGTCACTATTGTCAACCACCTTTGTCAATCAGCCACCACCATCAACCATTTCTTGTTCTTTTTTCTTCATTCCTCAAGATTTAATCTCTAAAAATGTGCCTTAAAAACCCCATTTGGTTTCCAAATTTTGCCCCTTTTTCCCGATACTATGGTCAAACACCATTGTTGGCAGCCCACTGCTGCCGCCCACCATTCTCTAAATCCATATTTAGTTCCCAAATTACACACCCAAAATCCATTCCACCACTATCCGCTACCAAGGTGCGACAATGCCAAAGCTAATAAACCAATTTCTTTCATTCTTTTTTTTTTCTTTTTGCTCATGAAAATGTTCTTCATATCTACATTACCACCGAACCACACTTTGTTGGATCGAACACTTGTCATATATGATAGATTAGCAACTCCTTCCACACCAATCATAGTCCCTCTGTTTACTCCATAGCCAACACCTCCCATCACCCATTCTTCTTCCATTTAATCTATCTTCTCTTCACCCCTCTCTCTCCACCTCTCACATCAAATTACAAAACCTCCACAAGGATATATATATATATATATATATATATACTCCAAGAATTACAAATCTATATATAGAGAGAGAGAGAAACAAAAAATGGGTTTTCAATTTTCTATACCGATGAACTCTAGCATTTGGTAAGAAGTTGACTCACCGTACGATGGTTAGAGCTTCCTCAATAAGTTTTACTCCAGAAATATCTCTTTGATGTAATGTCAATTTTGCCCTAAAAAAGTTGCACTTGGGACTCACCTTTGGAGCCAATGGAGTTGGAAAAAGGTAGATTTCCATAGGTTTTGATGGAAGTACAATTCTAGGATTCTCAAAAAGTTGGAGTGTCACTTTTTAGTTTAGGTGTTAAACTAGGATTTTGAAAAAGTTCAGGCGCTATCCAGATCTTTACCATATTTGTAACTATTGCACTTTTGTTATTTACCCCTTTGAATTTTTTTTTTAAATATCATTTGACCATTGGAACTTTTTATTTTTTTACCCATTGATTTTTTCCTTTTTTGTTCTTTTAAACATTATCCCATTTGACTAGTAAAACTAATGGCTAAATTTTTATAAACTAGTATAAATTCACCAATTTTGGTGGTTTCTTCTCAAATTGGGAGCATAAAAAATCCACATTTGTGTTATTTCTTCTTCAATGGATCCTATTTAATTCAACCTTAATTCTTTCTTCAATTCATGAAAACACTCAACATCCAAATAACTAAACTTCTGAAAATCAACCATAGCATCCAAATCCTCAAAATGCAAATATGGAAATTATTCATATCTTTTGTATCCATTTCCCAATTTCTTTCATCCAAATACACCATATAAGGGGTTAATCAATTTGGAATGTCGTTGGTTTCCTTCATAATGCTTCTAGAGGCATGAATGAGTTACAATCATTGAATCAATAACCCAAAACACCGGTAGGTTCCATGTCTTTTCGACAAGTTTCGTCATTCTCTAAGCTAGTTGAAAAAGGTTTCGATAGTCAAAAAAAGCTTATATTCAAGATAGAAGATGATGCATTTTTTATTCAAGTTTGACTTAATATTTCCAAAGATATCGTTGTGGGGATTAACCAGAAAACAAATGAATTATGGCTAAGGATAAAAGATAACTACAATGAGCATCACCAAAATTTGCATAAGAAGGAAATGATACCATTGAAATTTCGTTGGCAAATGTTAAACATAGCAATTCAAAAATTCAATGGTTGCTACAAACAAGTTTTCAAAGGAAGAAGAGTGGAAGTTGTAAAAATGATATCATAATTGTTGCATATGGGATTTATGCTCAAGATGTGGTCGAACCATTCAAGTATGAATATGCATTGAGATTGTTGATAGATAAACTTAAATGGAAAAGAGAAATTTTTGAAAGATCATTAAAAGGATCTTCTTTTGGTGCATACTTATTCTTGTCTAATCCAGAGACACCTACTAGTCTCTAGTCAACTTGTCATCACCTCTATTGGAGTGCCCCAGGGGGGGAAGATATAAACAATTAAGGAAAAACAAAAAATGCAACTCAAAGGATTTGAAGATATTTAAATTATAGACATAAAAGAATGTTTGACGAGAAAAAAATAGTTGCTATAACATAATTGACATGTCAGAATGAAGGAATTCGTCTTGTGAAAAGAAGAAAAAAAATCGTCTGGAACAAGAAAAATTGTATTTGGAGCATATGAAAATCCTCATAATGGATACAACAGGGATGATGAATGAACAATTCCAATATCATATGATCACGTGTAACAATCTATTTATATAAAAAAAAAGTGAAAAACAATCAAGGAAAAACTATGGATTGCCATAATTTCTTATTTGATGTAACTTTTTAATGTTTAGATGTAGGTTAATGTTGATCCTTGATGTAGGCATTGAATTCCTCTCTCAGTACAAATGAAATATCCATATTTTTATTTTGAAATGTTTGAAATTAAATGTTCATTTTTTAAAAATAAACATATATTTGATCTAAAATTCCATTAACAACTTCTTCAATTTAAAAGATTTATATTAAACTAAAATCTTAATGGCTAATTTCTATCCTAGAAGAATGATGCATTATATATGTATCTACTTAAGGAGAGGCAGTGCCATGTTGGCAGCTCAAGTCGGTGTACAACTTAAAGGATCGTGTCGAAAGGAGTTAAGGAGTTGCGAAGGACACAATCGATTATTCAATAAATATTTCTACGAAAATCCAATATACACAAAAGGACAATTTCAACAAAGGTTCAGATGCACTCGTTCTTTCACTTCATAGAAGCTCTTGGCAATTAAGACTAAGTTCCAAATGCAGCTTTTAGCCTAAATTTAAAAAAAGAGTCCTGTAACAAAGTCATTTTTTATTAATATTCATTACGAAATAAACCAAGAAATATAGAAATAAGTAACGAAACTTTCACAATTAGCAAGAAACTAATCTTATATGGTTGTTTGATGTAAATGAAGAATTGTTTTAACTTTGATTGGTTGAAGGAGAGAGAATGAAATTATAATTGTGAAATACGAATACTATATTGAAACTTTCTACATTTACCAAGTATGATATATTTCGAATGAGTTGAAATCGATACATAGCCAAAATTTTGACTAAAATCGTTCCATTTATTTTTGAAAATCAAAATAAAGGAATACCATATTTTGTTTTTTGCTAGTACAAGTTCATGTATTTTACTCATTTACTGATTTTCTGGAAATGCTAAGACGTTAAGCATTTTTTATAAGCATCTCATCCCCATTTATCGTTGTACGATGTGCACACTAGGTATCCCGTATTATGTATTCCTTTTCGTTTCTGTAAACAAATTCATTTTATTTATTTTTCTGTTTTACTACATAATCATGTTAGCTAAGTAGAGCTCAATGATAAAGCCGACCATCTATTTTCACTCCAATGCATCCAGCCAGTTAGGTTTTTTTTTTTTTTTTTTTTTTGTGGGGGATAGGAAGTTAGGAACCTATAGAGGGAAGAGGTGAAAAGATAGATACCCAGGAAATGCTTGAGATGAAAATTGAGCCTTTTACCTATGGTCTCCAACAAGCTTAATACCAACCATACTAACTCAATTCTATTCATATTTACAACCATCCAAGAGTTCAGGGGAATGCCCTGATGCCACCTACATAAGTTGCCTCAACAGCAGCAGATCCTCCGGCTGCAAAGTCATCCCATGAATCAGTGGCTAACACCACAAAATCTGCCAATTTTCCAGGAGAAAGTGATCCAACATACTGATCGAGAAAGCATGCTTCGGCAGCCCAGATAGTGTATCTATATGACATCAAAAATAAATTAGATTGAAGCGAAATGTTGAAAATCAATGGAATTACTATCCAAGGGAGCATTTTCATTAGTTGACAATACCACTGAATATGGTGGAAATTTGGAAATTCGCAATGGCACACCATAGAACCTCCATGTTTTTGTCCCTTGAAATTGTCCAAATTTCATACTACTTTACAACACAGATGCAATCATAATGAAACATTCAAACATGTTTCACCTGTCCACTATATGATATATAAACATTGAAATTAGTTTTGTTTTATGTAAATGAGAAAAATGGAGTTCCAAAGAAGGACAGATAACATTGTTATTCAGAGCAGACCAGAAAGATCCCATTCCAATTGGTCGAGAAAAAAAACCTTTTGCTTTCCTAATTGCTGGTCCTTAGATGGGAACGCTTGTGGTAACTTCTGAAACCTAAAGGGATGACACCTTATGGTCCTGGGTGTAATGCCTA
The DNA here is from genome assembly GCA_019593545.1 of Apocynum venetum. Lineage (NCBI taxonomy): Eukaryota > Viridiplantae > Streptophyta > Magnoliopsida > Gentianales > Apocynaceae > Apocynum > Apocynum venetum. Next base: position 19,591 of record SRSM01000502.1, on the reverse strand, counting down.
TTCTTAGAGTGAAACAGGGGTCATTTTATCCCTTATTCTTTTACTTGAATTTCCTTTTGAGAATGCTGAAGCTTGTGGGGTCTTCGCTTTATGTTCAGCAGCACATGCTCTTGGGGACTCTAGAGAAGCTTCTATACCCTTCCTTTGCTCCCCCAATTTCTTTTACTGATTTGCGGAAAAGGAAACCACAGATGCAGCTAAACCAGAGAGCTTAGGATAAGTTTCAAGCCTCCAACGTAGGATATTTTTCTTTATTTATACACACATTTCCATCCATTACTTTACAGACCAAGGGGTGCTATACAAGTTATATTAATTTGAGAATATGCGTGCTATACAAGAAGTTGAAAACAATAGAAAACAAATATTTCAACGCAAATTACATTTTACGTCCCAAGCAATTTTATTTCCTTCGACTTGTCTGTCAGCTTAATGGCTGTGCCTACTTTTCCAGGAAGAGGAATTAAAATCGTGTAAATTTTCAGAATTGGGATATAATCCGTGAAATTAGAAACATTAGTACTAAAGTGAGACACCTAGCAAAAGACATGGACATCAAAACTTTAATTCACTCAATATTTCCCTGAAACACATAAGCAACGTAAAATCAGAGAAAGCTCAATAAGCATCTATGAGGCAACATTACATTTAAAAAAGGAAAAAAGAACAACCTTCACTTTTCAAATCATAGTTTTGAGGAATATAATATAATAATTCCCAATAGAAGAATAATATAAATTCTAAAATCCATCACAAATTTTCTCCTATATAATATGATTATAACAGCCAAGTTGGTTAAGTTAGTAACTTTAGAAAATAATGTTATGAAAGGTACATAACTCCAGATAAAGAGTTTGTTCCTTACGATTTTAAGGCATCATTAAGACTAATGCACTCTGATGAAATCCAAGGCACTTCCTGAACAAGAGGAATTCTTCTCATTGCTGTCTGCATGCTACGTAAAGGATAAATATCAGCAACCTGAAACCAAAAGATGAAAACTTAATGATGTGCCAGATACTTGCAAACACGTTCTCATAATCTGATAGATATAATTCCAACAGAGCTTCTCCACTGTTGGTCAAAGGCATACTTACTGGCCAATCTGAGCCAAAAGCCAACTTTGCACCACTGGAGAGAAGTGATTGGAACAGATAAGAACTCTTCTGCGCCCTCTCAAGTCCAAGTTTTTTTGTTGCAGAATCAGCATCATCCAACAAGTGATCTGGCTGTAAAAGTTAATACACAAATAGAGAAGAGACACCTCAAAAATGGGTACAAAATATCCCAGCAGTAGTCCTGGCAAGTTTTAATTGCTAACTTATCAGTGCTTCTTTGTCTCTAAATCTCATGCTGGGTTTCAAACTTCAATGATAGCTGACAACTATACTATAGCTAATCAGCTTGTCTAAGAAGTACATTTTTTTTTATCCTTTTTCCTATCAGAAAGGGGAGGTTCCATGGATCAAAGGATCCATACAGTGTATAAAAAATTAAAACAAATAAAAAAAAAGGAGAAATGTCCTTTCTACCTACTAATGAGTGTTTTTTGTGGGATTAGGTCTTCTGGTTTGCACTTCTGTCAGAATAGTCTCCAAAACAGTCCCTAGCACCCTTTTAGCTATAAAGGATGGCCCAACTAGAGAGAATTACTTCGTTAGCTAGTGCACAATCAAATAGTCCATAAGTTTCAGATACAAGTGACTCTTGATAAATAATTTGCCATGTTACATATTTTTGCAAAGTAAAATAACTGGAAAATAGATTAATACTAATGTATCTTAAAGAAATAAAGAACACCTGTGGTGTGCTATCTTAGAATTCAAGTGAATATTTCAAGACATACTCCATAAGAAGATTGCATCAACTACATCTGGTATGTGCAAAATATACCTGAACAGAAGCAATGATAGATTGTTCACCAAACCGGGCCGCTGTAGCTGGTACCAAATGCTGAGCATGCTCTATCTGTTGTAATTGTTCATTGTAAGAAAAACAATTCAAATTTGTTTTCAAGGAATAATCAACTGGGTGATTGCGCGCAACAGGAAAAAAGTACAATTTCAGCATCTAAAAATCAACAAGCAATTTAGATTTACCCTTGATCTTCTGTCTCTTATTCCATTTTCTGAAACCAATGATGCATACATGTCTAAGATCAAGTCATTAGCCTTGTCACCTATAGCATGGATGGCTACCTGAAAATTACATCAAGCAATTTTGCGAATAATAGTCACATAAACATTTAGAGTGTGTGAAATGAAGGACAGGAACTACTGTAATCTAAACATTAAAGGGATGTAAAGCACCTGAAGGCCAGATTTATCGGCCAAAAGTGTCATGTTGTGTAGGCTCTCCAGATCTGATACTTGTAGACCATAATTATCAGGTTCGTCAGCATAGGGCTACACAATCAGATTCAAAAGTTAACATCAAGCACTAAGGACACATCACTGCTCCAAATCCTTTCGAACATCGGTAAACAAAGATTTGAAAAAGTATACAGCATAGAAGAACAAATGACTATATGAAGCAAGGCCCTAAAAGTATATTCTGCATTTCCCTAAGGATAATTAGCCAATTTAGTCCCTTAATTTTACTTTTTTGGCCATTTTGGTCTTTATTTTCATTTTTTAGCTTTTTTGGCCCCTTAAAAATATTTTAACGGCCAAGTTGGTCCTTCCAACAAAAAATTGGCCAGAATCCGGGAAAAAAATGCATGCGCCCTTCCTTTTTTGGAGGGCAAAATTGAAATCACATGTCTCTTTCTTTTTCTTCTTTTTTCCTTTTCCCCTACTTCCTCCATCCACCCATGACCCATCTCTTCTTCCTGCAATCTCCGTCCTCAGCACCAAGGCCCCATACCAAAGAAACAAAATGTTCTTCTCCTCATTCTCATAAATCCCAATACAAAGGTTCCAAGCTTCCATTTCCATTTTTGTCTTTTTCTTCTTCTTCGATCTTCAACAATGGCGGAAAAAAATCAGCAGAAAAATAAGGATACAATTCCTCCATATATGAAGGCCACGTTGGGATCATTAGGTGGTGATAATTAAAATAGCAGCATTAGAGGAAAATCTCATTTGGGCTTTTTAGTTGTTTCTGGAAAAAACATATGCAGAATAGATAATTACTACCCAAATTAGCATCCAAAAATCAAATAGCATACCAACCACCTAGGCATAGCGCGGTCTGTCAGTAAATGCCAAGTTCATGCAAGCGAAAAGATGCAAATTAAAATAGAAGTCTGGAGAAAATTCCTAAACTAGTGATGAATAATTGAAGAAGTTGAGCCAGTCACAAATACATGAGAAATATGCAAACAAAGAAAGTGGTATCAAAAGATATCCAGAGATCTACCGAGTGAATCTCTTTTAGCATGACCCATTCCCTTGCGCGATTTTTTGTTAATAGAACTTGTATGGTAGAACTGTATCCTTGCAGGAAGAATATGAAATTGCATTGCAGTGAGAAATTGCCAATAAATCAACCCAGAAATTCTATTGACACCACCTCTTATTTTGTTTCTTTGGTATGTAGGCTTTGGTGTTGCAGGAAGAAGAGAAACGAGGAAGAAGATGTAGGAAGAAGGGAAAAGATTAAAAAACAAAAATTTCGGTTTCCAATTGTACCCTCCAAAAAAGGGCACATGCATTTTTTTTCCAAATTCCGGCCAATTTGGCTGTTAAAATATTTAAGGGACCAAAAAAGCTAAAAAATGAAAATAAAGACCAAAGTGGCCAAATAAGTAAAATTAAGGGACTAAATTGACTAATTATCCATTTCCCTAAAAAAAAAAAATAGAAATCTTTGTTCACAATTTATTGCAGAACAGAAAATTTTCTGACCTCATAGAAAAGTGCACTATTGGATCCCAAGGATCCATCAGCAAAAGCTTTTACCCCACCCAAGTAAAGCCATGGGCTCTGCTTACGACCTGCCTCTTTCATGAAATCCTAAACATGAAAACGAAATAAAAAAATGAGCTAGTTTTAGCTACCTAAAGTGGCATAAAATCCATGACCTTCTTTTAATTTGTTCTAAGAATTTAATTTCTCTTATATATTATTAAGGAGGAGGTAGTCCAAAAAGATGATCAGTTGGAGTGAATACCATTACCTTGTCCATTAAATGATCCGTTTCCAATTTTATTGTCTAGCAGTTCATGTATCATTTTTTTCATCACACAACTAGCAAGGTGATAAGATACACTGTTAAATTCGTCCCGTCTCTTTTTAAGAGCTAGGGCAGACATGCCTCAAGGTCTCTATAATACCTACTTATGAATTTATTGGACAATCTGTATAATGTCCTAGCCAATGTGTAGAAAGCTAATATTAGGTCCATATCAATTTATTGGATAATTTGTATGTTATGCTAGTCAATGTGTGTAAAGCTAATACCTAACCAATCTCCAAAATTATAGAGTTAAAAAGAAAAGAGAAGCTCTTTGAATAGGCTGTATTACATTTATTTTTCATCTTACTTGCCATGTCAAAATATGAAAGAATACTACATTATCAGTCTATAAAACTCATTTTATAGTCTAATTTCCAGCAATTCCTGAAAGTTATTTGATTGTGAAGATACGATTCTATAGGCTCTATAAAAATAGTAAGCGAAAGGCAATAGAAGTTTATTTTCATTACACAATTTAGACATACATGTAAGCGTGCCCAGGTCTCCATAGGAAAAAATAAGCACGCCCTGATTGACATCTTCCCTAATGAGTCAGCCCATGCGTAAACATCTGCAATTATGGCATTGTGAATTTTCACTTTCCATGTGCTGTTTCAAAAATCTGAAAAATGTGTACCTCACTATATATTTTCTTCATACTTGATAAAATGCTTCAATAATGAAAGCCTCATTTCAAATTTAATAGCAAAATGTTTTCATGAGAGCAATCTACCCTGATGACTATATATAAACAGAACAGCCAAAACCTGAAAAGTCTTCCCATGGGAGCTCAGCTGATGCACCAGGTAAATATCTCCCAAAATCAACAACTGTTGTCACACCCCTTGTCAAGGCGAGGTTACTAGCTCTTAAAAGTGCTTCCCTCCTTTCATCTACTGAGACTTCCGGAATGAAAGACAAGATGAGATTCATGGCGGAATCAATCAACAATCCAGTCAGTTCTGCATTTGAAAATCCAACAGAAAAGTAAGAATGTTTTGTCTCTTGTTTGAAGACTCGGATATCTCAGTATGCATAATACCTTCTAACCAGTAAAATTTCACCATCAAGCTTAAAATCATTCAGAACATACAGTGAGGAATTTATTGCCATGAAATGCAGATAAAGAAAAAATATACCTTTCATTATAAGTTAATCACAATTCATGACCATGTACAAGTAAATAGAGAGAAGCAGTATGGTTGACATTTCATCACTTCGTCGTTTGACCAAAAGCAAAAGATTATATAATATTCTGTTCTCCATCCACTATGATACATCTTGCATTTCGCAATGAAGGATTTGTTTGGCAGGACACATGAGTTTATATAAGCATGCCACTGAAGAACATTCCTGATCGTCACATAACAGAAGAAAATACTGTTTTCTTCCAAAGTCAGGTGAGCAAATAGTTGATGACATTAAAATCCTCAAGGCACAATTGCAAGGGTAATATGCCCTGTGCCAGACTGATCCTTTTTCACACTTCTTAAGAAAGAATTTAGAACAACCACAAATCCCCTAATCCCCAAAACAAAAGGAAAAAAAAAATGTTATAGGACCATTTCACTTTTCTCTTCTGCAAAACAAGCTCTATTTCTCCTCGTTGAAGCCCAAATCCAAACACTAAACCATTGACTAATAGTAATGGAACCTCTTGCAGGACAGGAGGCACCCAACACTCAGAATACGTGAGAGCTGTAAAAGATCAGGTGAAGAGGAGGTAGTAGCGGCAATATGGAGTTTCAGGGGAAGAGTGATGAACAAGTGAGAGAGGAAGGGAAGGGTAGATATGGAATTTGTGGAAGAGAATGATGAGAGAAAAATAGGGGTATTCACTATTTAGTTTAGACTGAAGAACATAACCAAAGCAAACACAATTTCAATTCTTGCTTTGGTTTTACTGAAACTCAATTTAGTTCAAATTTTAAATCATACATAAATTTCTCTTCGGTCCTTGGTGTTTGAAAGAAAAATAATATAAACTAAAAAGCCAGAATTGCAATATTATAGATATACAAAAGTTGATGTTAAGGCTTTATTATATTAATTAATTGTTCATCTATATATATATATATATATATATATATAATATAACATTTCAGTTATTTTTGTTTAGTTCAGTTTAGAAACTTTGATTTAGTCCCAAAATTTGTAAAAGCCAAATTAAAGAAAAAATTTTAAACTGAAAACTGAATTGAAAAACCAAACGCACGACCCTAGAAAGAAAGAAAGAAGGTGAATAGTAAGTGGAGATCCGAGAGTTTGGGGAAGAAAGTGATGAGAGATATAGGAAGGTAAGAAGGAAAAGGTGAAGCAAGTCATTTGGTCAAAGAGGACACATGGCTTTTAAAATGAAAAAAAAAAAAAGAATCAGGTCCACATGTGGGACTGCAAACTGGGTTCACCTAAGCATTTACCATTAAGGTAAAACTATTCTGAATAAAACCAATAACTAAGCACTGAATGTATGTGCATGTGTCTCTTATAGTCCTCATACACCAACTTTACTGCAACACCAATGAAATGATGTCATTTCTGTTCATCATTGACCACAAGTAAACCATCCCATGACTCACACTCTAATCCCTCATAATGAGAGTAAACCATCATTCCATGTGCATACTTTTCACATACTGTTTATCATGTGTGGAATGAGATCTGTATTTTTAACTTCAACTCCTTGCTAAACCTCTGCATTTCTCTGTCCTGATCCTTCTCCATTTCTGAGGCACTTTCTCTTCATACACAGCTCCTAATCACTCTAGCCACCTTTAAATTCTAGTGTTAGACAGCCTAACATAGATTAGGTAGAACTATCTAGAATTTATGTATTTCGGAAAGGAAAATATTTCTAGAATGTATGATGTCTGTAAAGCTTTTTATAGGACAGACAAGGGTGATAGGTCTCTCACCCAATATTTCATGGATTTTAAGAAAACCTATGAAGAACTCAACATGTTAATGTCTTTTAGTGCTGATGTGACTATACAACAAACTCAACGAGAGAAAATGACAGTTATGAGTTTTTTAGCTGGGCTTCCTTCGGAATTTGAAACTGCAAAATCACAAATTCTTTTTGGATCGGAAGTGTCTTCTCTAAAAGATGCTTATATTAGGATTCTTCGTACAAAGAATTTGTCGTCTGTCCAATCTTCTCATCCTAATAGTGTTCTTATCAATCATAATAACACATCTCAATTAGGGAAGCAACCGTACAGGAATGATGGTGGCATGAAATTCAACAATTATGACACGAGTACTAGTATTCATGGAAAAGAGTCCGGAAAAATAATTTGTCACTATTGTCATAAATCAGGACATATGAAGCGAGACTGTCGAAAATTGCAGAATAAGAGAGCTCAGTTTGCCCATGTTGCATCTACTCCTAACATTCCTGAGAAGTCTGTCATAATATCTGCAGCAGAGTATGCCAGATTGACTCAGTGTCACAAAAGTCAATCTAGTTCTGTTACTGCCATTGTTGAGTCTAGTAAACCTAATAAATGCTTTGTTTCCTCCTCTTCAAAATGGGTCATTGATTCAAGTGCTACATATCATATGAAAGGTAATTCTAACTTATTCTCTACCTTTCACTCACATAAATCTACCCCTCATCATGTTACTTTAGCTGATGGTTCAACTTCTTATGTTACTGGTTCTGGCACCATTAATCTCTCTCGTTGTCATCAGTTCTTAGTCCCTTCAGTTGCCATTTAATTTGATTTTTGTTAGTAAACTCACTCATACTCTCAATTGTTGTCTCATTTTTTCCTGATCATTGCTTATTTCAGGATCTCGTGACGAAGAAAATTATTGGTAAGGGATATAAGTCCGGAGGTCTCTACATTCTTGATACATCAATACCAAAATCTCTAGCCTGTAGTGGAAGTGTCACTCCATTTGAAGCACATTGTCGGTTGGGTCATCTTTCTTTTCCTATGCTTAAGAAACTTTGTCCTCAATTTTCTAGTTTATCTTCTTTTGATTGTGAGTCTTGTCAATTTGCCAAACATCATCGTCTAAGTTCTAGTCCAAGAGTTAATAAATGAGTAACTGCTCCCTTTGAGTTAGTACATTCTTATGTTTGGAGTCCTTGTCCAATTCTATCTAAAACTGGGCATCGCTACTTTGTTACTTTTGTTGATTATTATTCCCGAATGACATGGTTATATTTGATAAAAAATCGTTTAGAATTGTTCTCTCATTTTTCTAGTTTTTGTGCTGAGATTCATACTCAATTTAGTGTTCCTGTGCAAATTTTAAGAAGTGATAATGCTAAAGAATATCTATCTAACACTTTTCATACATATATGGTCCAACAAGGTATTCTTCATCAAACATCTTGTATAGACACACCTTCTCAAAATGGTGTTGCTAAAAGAAAGAATAAACATCTTCTTGAAATTGCTAGAGCTTTGTTGTTTCAAATGCACGTTCCCAAACATTTCTAGGCTGATGCTGTTTCTACAGCTTGTTTTTTAATCAATCGAATGCCCTCTTCCGTCCTATCTGGTCAATCCCCTTTTCTTACTATTTTTCCTCATAGGAACTTGTTTCCTATTGAACCTAAGATATTTGGTTGTACTTGTTTTGTTCGCAATGTCCGTTTTCAAGTTACTAAACTTGATCCTAAATCTTTGAAGTGTATCTTTCTTGGATATTCTCGTGTCCAAAAGGATATCGGTGTTATTGTCCTAGTCTTAATAGGTACCTTGTGTCACATAATGTTACATTTTTTAACATACACCATTTTCTCCCTTATCTAGTTCAACTAGTCAGGGGAGGATGATGAGGTGCTTATCTATCATGTCACACAAACACTTGGTTCCCCTATCACCGCTTTTGTTCGTACTCTTATAACACAAACCTATTCCTGACGGGCACCACCTACTCTTGACTCAACGACAGTCCCTGAACCTATTATTGCCCCTGTTCTCGCTCCATCTCCATGTCCTGATACCACAACTTCTTCATCATCGGATCCAATCTCTAGTGATGATCTACCCATTGCTCTTCGTAAAGGTAAACGTACATGCACCTATCATATATCTTCCTTTGTTTCTTATCACCATCTGTCATCTTCTTCTTATTCGCTTATTACATCTCTAGATTCTATCTTTGTTCCTAAAACTATTCATGAAGCTTTAGCTCATTCTGGCAAGCAAGACTATTGAATGTAAATGAGTGTTTGGAGTTAAAGTTAATCCTGATAGCTCTATTGCTCGCTTGAAAGCTCACCTTGTTGCTAAAGGATATGCTCAGACATATGGTGTGGATTATTTTGATACCTTCTCTCCTGTTGCTAAACTTACATCTGTGCGGCTCTTTATTTCTATGGCCTTTGTATCAGTTAAACATCAAGAATGCTTTTCTTCATGGTGATCTTCAGGAGACAATCTATATGGAGCAACCACCTGATTTTGTTGCTCGGGGGGCGTATGGGAAAGTGTGTCATCTTCGTAAATCTTTATATGGCTTGAAACAAAGTCCTCGTAATTGGTTTGGTAAATTTAATCAAGTTGTTGAGAAATTTGGCTTGAAGAGAAGTCTGATCACTCTATTTTCTACAAAAGATCTGATGGTGGTATTATTCATATAGTTGTGTATGTGGATGATATTGTAATCACTGGTAATGACTGTACAGGGATTTCATCTCTCAAAACCTTTCTTCACACTCAGTTTCATACCAAAGACATAGGAAAACTAAAGTACTTCTTAGGAGTTGAAGTGAATAGAAGTAAGAAAGGAATATACTTATCTCAAATGAAGTATGTACTTGACTTACTATCTAAAACAGGAAAGTTGGGGACTAAACCATGTAGTGTCCCAATGACTCCGAATATGTAACTCACAAAAGATGGTGAATTATTTGGAGATCCTGAGAGATATAGAAGATTAGTTGGAAAGTTAAACTATCTTACTGTGACTCGTCCAGATATCGCCTAATCAATTAGTATGGTAAGTCAGTATATGTCATCTCCAACTATTGATCACTGAAAGGCAGTGGAACAAATTTTGTGCTATTTAAAAGCATCTGGACGTGGAATTTTGTATAACGATCACGTTCATACTAAGATTGAATGTTTTTCAGATGCTGATTAAGCAGGATCCAAGGAAGATCGAAGATCCACTATTGGGTATTGTGTCTTTGTTGAAGGCAATTTGATTTCATGGAAAAGCAAGAAACAAAATGTAGTTTCACGGTCAAGTGCAGAATCTGAATACAAGACTATGGCTAAGTCTGTATGTGAGATAATGTGGATATATCATCTTCTTAATGAAATAAGTTTTAAAGTTTCAATGCCAACAAAGTTATGGTATGACAACCAAGCTGCACTTCATATTGCCTCTAATCCAGTTTTTCATGAGCTAACCAAACATATCGAGATTGATTGTCATTTTATTCGTAAGAAGGTTCAAAAAGGCTTGATTTCTACAGGTTATGTGAAAACAGAAGAACAATTAGGAGACATCTTCACAAAGGCTCTCAATGGGATTAGGGTTGATTATCTTTTTAACAAGTTGGGCATGATTAACATCTATACTCCAACTTAAGGGGAAGTGTTGGACAGCCTAACATAGATTAGGTAGATGTTTGTTATTATGTTAGACAGCCTAACATAAATTAGGTAGACAGCCTAACATATTCTCTTTTAGACTGTCTCAACATTCTTATGTGTATATATATATGTAACTATATTGTCATAGGAATACACAAGAAGAATCATTTCTCTCTGAGCTTTCACATCTAGATTTACTTCCCCTTCCTCTGTAAATTTTTCTTTCAGTTAATCTAGTATTCACCATTTAAACATAAGTTAGATAAGCCATGGTAGGAAAAATTAATATCTTTGCTCATTCAAACTTGAGAAAGAGAAAGTGGTGACAGAATATTTCACCTTCTGAAGCTAGGCAGCAGACTTTGCAAAACTATGTGCCTACATCACTATCATTAAAAACAAAATCAACATCCTGTCAAATGTATTAGCCAGCAGGAAATCTGGTGGCACTCTTGGTCAAACCTTGGAAAGGAAAAACAATTGCACATAGCATTCATGGAAATAAATAAATGAATATCAGTTGTCAGATAAGATCAGTAGTATGCAAGTCATTTATGGTACAAAACTCATTCTTTTTTTAATATACCATCTTTTCTTTTATTTTTCATTTTTTTCCCAAACAGGTTTGTTTAGCATGCCTCACAAGAGCTAAGAAATCATTTATTTGAGTCTAAGAAATTTCAAACTGTCATAAAATTAAACATTTACAAAAAAGAGAAGTACAGTCAAAATTTACCTCCATTACTATTTCTCATGATAGCTCCACCCTCTGGTTCTCTTGTGTAGTTAGAAACTCCAGCAATTTTTAGTGCCAATGAATTAGCCAAGCCCATGTGACCATCCATCCTTGAGAGCCAGACCTTCATAGAACGAAAAGAAATTAATATAAAAAATATCAATAGGCACATGCCAAAATAGATGTGTTAATGTTTAGACTTCCTACAGGATTATGAGGAGTAATATCATCAATCCAAGAAGCCATTGGCAACATTCCTCCCCAGAGGTGATTGTTCCATCCTCCACCCAGTAACCAAGAACCATGTTTCATATCTAAATAGGAGGGAAATGTTTTAGTGACAACAAAAAATTAAAAAAAAATATATTGCAATTTACCCCATTAAGTAGGGGTAGAAGCCCTTCAATCCCGTAAAACTTTATCTGCTTTATGGAATATCAGCAAGTAACTTGGCTTTCAAAGAGTATATGACATGGCATGTATTCCGTAACTTATTAGTTCTAGGTTTTTGCACTTTACCTCATTAAGTCTCGGTTACAAGCACTTTAGTCCTCTAAAAGATCCCTCTTTTGCCCATAAGACAAATGACTACAAATGAGAGTTTATCAACGCCATACACTACCACTGTCACTAAATCCTCTGAATCCTGTTGACGAAAACCTCTGCAATACTTTCATTCTCTCACATGATAGCCCCTGACTGTCATCTTTGACACAACAGGCTTCCAATCATAATGAGCTGGCAATTATTGTCTTGATAAAGATGACAAGCAATAGAATTGATGTTTTATTTTGGATTTGTATACTGCTAGAAGTTGGGGAAGGATTCATATACGGTTATTTGAGCCAGAATTTAATTTATTCCTCAATTTGAGGTAAAAGATTTTGATGAGTCCTATTTTGTAAATCGTTTCACCTAAATGTTGAATGATTTTGGAAAAAAATAATTGCTTATGCTTTGTATATGAAATTGGAATGAGTTCATGCAATTTATGTTTTACAAGCTTATTTTTTATAAGTTGGTGATTTTGACCACACCATTTCAAAAAGATAAAAGAGCTTGATGTCCGCTCCTCAAAGATAGCACCAGGAAATGTAATTGAGTGCATGGAAGGTGTTACATACCCTAGTTTAACTTAAAAACTTCAAGAGGATGTCAAAATAATCCTTGCTTCAAGGAGTCTGGTGAATTTAACGCATCGATCATTATACTGCAGGGTGCAGTGAAAGCCTCAGGTATGCAATGCAAGCCTCAAATATAAGTAGAAGGTCTCTCAATTGCATACTTAATAACAATTACTAAAATGAAAGCATATCTTAAAGATCAATAGTGCATGCTTTTATAATGATAGCAAGAACTGAATCCAGACTTTTACTTGCCTGAAAATATATTGAGTTATGCATCACATCCAAAAACTTAAACTGTTAAAAATCTATTATTTATTTAATTATACACCTAACACCTTTCCAAATCAGTTTTTCACTGAATGTTATTTTCTTCTCCTTCATCTAGAATGATATCTTCTTCTCCTCCATGTTTCATAAATGTGTCTCACTTCTAACTCCCAAAGAATATCTAAAGGTGTACAAACTTGCCTTAGAATCGTAGGTCTTGCCTTTAAGGGCAAAACTAAGCAATTTGCATACGTATGCTAATGCTTGAACACATCCTATACTTGAACTCATGCGGAGCACAAGGGCGAGGCCCACCGCAATGCTTAAATTGCCTCTGTACTACATGACTTCAGTAAAGGTAAGTTCATCACTAAAGATTTGAAGAATTCATTATTCACTAAACTCCAGCCACATTTAGAGAAGTCCCATTAAAGCTCTTAGTCCGGATATGTCTTTTATGTGCAAGTCCAGTAATGAAACTCATAATCACATTTCTGTCATTGTAACATCGTAAGTAAGGTTTGTCAGAATTTCTTCATTTTGGTGGATGAGAAGTGGATATTGTGTTACGAGCATGCAGATAAAAGTTTGTGGTTTTGGAAAGACAAAGTGAGGGAGAACTTCATGGCAATCTGATTGGTTTGCAGCTTCTCAGCTGATATGGATAGCAATGAATAACAATGATGCAGCACTGATTCAGCTAGAATGGCATGTGTGTGTATTTATACATACGAAACATAGACACATACATCAAAAGTCCAGGACCAAAACTACTTGAATCTAAGAAATCCTAAATTCCAAGTAACTGAAATTCCTAACAAACTTAAAGGCTGAGATCTTGGACCACAAAGAGGCTGCAGCTTTAGTATAGTTAATTTGATTTACTGCAAAGTTGAAATTATCAAAACAACTTAGACACTAAATCCTAGAGAAACAAATACACCACTATCACAATACTCGATATTTATAAACAACTCGAAATATATTCTAGTGTAATATCACTTGTGATTTAAAGATCAGCTTAGTCTCATGATGCCCAAGGACCTCCGACACATATCAACAGCATGCTTTTTAGGGGAGAACCCAACAAAACCCCGAATCTGGGGCTAATTTAGCAGAAATATATACTTAAAGAGGGCATAAAGCCAGTGGTTATTCCAAATAATTGACATAGAAATAAAACTGTTTTCACAAAGCAGGAAAATGGAACTATATAGAAACTAAACCCAGAATACTTCCTAACTGGGATTCTCGTCCTTAGAAAAGTATCTGATAAAAAAATTAAATAACCATAAGATTCTAAATTAGATGGAAAAGAAAACACCTAAGGAAACAGAATAAAGCTAAACTACATTTTAACAATTTCAGCCTGCATCATCTTGTCTTGAGTTCTATATGAAACAAAATTTCCAAAAATCAGCATATGCTCATTAAACTACTTCTGTGCCAGGAGTTATTTTCCTTTGATATTTTGAGCAACAATATCTGGTATATTTTTGGAGCCATGGCATTGGGGATTTAAGAAGAGACCTGAGGGGGCTCATATTTGATGTATTCTTTAGTTTACTTTCCTGAGGATAACCCATTCTCTCTCCAGTCTTTCTTCTTTTCATCATCAATAAATAATAAGAATGTCAAATATGTAAAAGTTTACAACTACGGACTCACTAAAATTTCATGAAAGAAAGAGGGATATAACAAAAGTAAAACAGTTTTAAGATTAGATACATCACAACTTTTTATTTTGCAAAAAGAGTCTCATATAAATCAAGCACCAAAAGTGTAAACTAGGATTATTCATTTGTTGGATATGTCAATTCAAGATGAGCTAATGCAGTACATGAGTGCCCTAATCATATTCTAAGTAGATTTCCTATCCTAATGAGAATTTGTTTCCTAATTTCCTAGTTTCCTAAGTAGATTTCCTATCCTAAAGATAATTAATTTCCTAATTCCCTAGTTTCCTAAATAGATTACTTATCCTAAAGATAATTAGTTTCCTATTCACATTCTAAGTTGATTTCCTAATGTTAGTTTCCTAATTTTCTAAGTTATCTTTATCTTGTTATTTGGAATTCTATTTAAAGCCATTGCTTTGTAATCATTAGGGACAATCTTAATAACAATATTTCTTTGTTTAATTCTTCTGAATATTATGTGTTTCATTTTAAAACAATCTTTCGCTACAACATGAGCTAAAACCACAAATATGAAAGCCCAACTAAACTCAAAGTTCTTGGTAATCTATAAGAATAATTCAAAAGAAAGTAGAAGAGATCTAAAAGAGGAAGTCAACCATGGTTTTCATATAATCTTCATATTTAACTTCCAATTGCTAGTTACAGTGATATTTTCCAGGGTTAGAATATCTAAACTAAAGCTTGTTAATTAACACCTAAGTCGGATTGCAGAAATATTTCAGCATCACAAGGAGAACTCAAATAGAAGCTAGTGGTATCTAGATGTGATTAGGTGCAATTTAGCTGCAGCACTGATGACACGGATCATTAAATTGCCAAAAAACATATAAGCTAAAAATTGATTAAATGGTCAAAAGCATCAAAAGAGTTAGTTTCAAGAGTGGGTGAGAGCAAATCCTCCATC
This sequence comes from Apocynum venetum, assembly GCA_019593545.1. NCBI lineage: Eukaryota > Viridiplantae > Streptophyta > Magnoliopsida > Gentianales > Apocynaceae > Apocynum > Apocynum venetum. The sequence continues at coordinate 4,115 of SRSM01000502.1, read as the reverse complement.
ACAGGAAGCACTGTGCTCGAGTATAAAACTCTTACTAACCTCCCAGTAACTTGGCATACGAATTTTGCCGTTGATCTGATGCTATGTCAATGCTGATAAGACTTTCATTTAGAACCCAGGGTAAAGAATCATGCTATGATGTAACATTATTGCACACTCTTGGAACCAATATGACATTATGATCTAATTTTATTCATCATCTGAATCAACAAAAAACTGAAGTTTTGAAGAACCATAAGGCATCAGTCATTATACAACATGCATCACAGAAAGTTCATTTAGAACAAAGATATTAACTTTTGGTTCAGAACAAAAGAGTTTGGTCAAAGGATGGGTGGTGGAAATCCCTTAACACTCTCACAATAATCAATTGTTCTCATCAGAAACAGTTCAGTTTATATATTTACACAATCCGACAATTATGAGATCCAAGTGTGCATAATATTACCCCTTATAAGCACAGAGTGAAATTCATGACCACTCAATAAGGAACCAGTACTAGTACCGTGACAATATTTGCCCTAACAGACGCACACACACATGTATATATATCTAGGTATGTGCTATTGTCCACATTGTGGTAATTGAGAAAGATAGAGAGAGAGTGGAGCAGGTCGAGAATCAATCAGGGAGTATAAATCAGACATCAAGAAGACCAATTGTATAAAAGCATTGAAGGTGAAAAATCACATTTCTCTAGTGTGATTGTCACCTTTAGTGATTTTAGATTTGAGCTTGGATGGTGGAAATGTAATTATCAAGTCTGGAATGAGGTTTTGACCACATTTTTTTAAGTCAAAAAATGAATGTAGAACAAAAACTTTTTCTCATTCAAAATACAAACAGGTACTTGTCTCTAGTACAAGTTAACCAACAAGAGACAGAACACTAGGAATTAGAGCAATACCACAATTTTACATGGGCAAGCCAAATTATAAAGTGAACATATTCAAATCCCACCATAAGACCAAGCTTATTTCTCAAAAGGTATGACCTATCGAGGGAAAAAAGGGGAAAGAATGGGGAATATGCTGCTGCAAAAGTGTCTAAATATTTAGTTTCAAAAGTAACAATGAACATGAACATATGAACATGTAATAAGAAAACTTACTTCTTACAGCTTCCTCCACCTTGATCACAAATTGATCCTTACTATTAACACCGCGAAGTATTAACTTTGCCATCTGTTTCCAATTTTTGGATCAACATTAGTATATCCAAATCACAATCAAAAGGAACATAATATCATGTCATGTCTCTTAAGCATTATTCCTTTTTTGAGTCCAGAAGTATAGAGGTACATGATGCCACATCTGTTAAATACTCTTTTAAAGAAAGCAACTCAGAGTGAAGGGTTTTATGTTTCGCTTATTTGACTTCATGTGCAACTCATTCTACAAATAGGATAATTCATCAGGTCCTCTAATGGAAAAGAATGCAATATTCAACCATAACAGAGGACACCTCAATCAGATGATGGATTCTTTACATTCATCAAAGAAATAGACCCAGCTAAGAGCATGCAAAGTGTTGACTTACACAGTTAAGCTTAACCTTCCGTCTTTGCAATATTAATTGACCTATATTGAATTTTAAATCACTGATTTCTCTGTGATACAAATTCAAAGAAGATCCTGAGGTAACAGGGAAAACCCCCTCCCTTTCTTCTGCTAATTTGTCCTTATTAGGAACCTAAACCTCTTAATGAGAGATTAACAAAATACTGTTGGGAACTTCAAGAGCCCTAAAAATATGAAGCATACATAGGCAATATCATGGGTAAAGGAGGAAAACTTCGAAAGAAGGAAAAAGAGTTTGGAACACAACCTTTTCTTTTTTCTTTTTTCTTTTTTCTTTTTTTTGGAGGGTGGGGATCGTGGGAAAAAAAGGATCTAAACAAGCAACTCATGGTTCAAGCTTCTCACATGCATAAGAATCAAAAGGTCATTTGCAGTTTAAGAATCAAATCAAATCAACGGAGGAAGGCTTTATAAATGAGTAAACTTGGTTGCTCAACAGCGAGAAGATCTTGACTCTGAAAACTTATTCCATTCTAGCTGACTCATAAACAAATGACAACTTTGTATAACTGATATATAATAGCTAGAATCTCAGTAGATCTGTTCATCGCGAGAAAGCTTTGATATCCATGGGTCAATCGAAAAAATTAACAGGTTTTTCATGCTTACAGAACTTCATCATATCACATATGAAAAGGAAAACAAAAAATTCAATATGCAAACTGTAGCAGTCATTATGGTTAACTAAGAATCAATTTTAAAGGTTTAAACTTGAGGTACATTATTTCACAAATAACTAAGCTGATGACTCGGTACATTGAACTATGTAAATCAAACACCATGTTACTCATCTACAAAATCTAATTTCCTTTCAGAACCAAAATGTCCAACCAGACACCAAGAGTAGAGTCAATCACATAGCATCAATCATGAGTAGCAAGCCTTAAAAGGGTTCCTGTTGCCACTTTCCTAATATGCAAGTAACCATGTAGTTCTGCATTCAAATAGATTATTCTAGACAGAACTCGTAATGAAATCCAAAGCTTCAAGTGATGCTTATATATCAGTTAAAGCAGAAACAACTTTTTGAAATCATATCACATATCATGTTTCCTTTTGCTAAGAAACTCATTGCTTAACCATATCCAGTTGGCGAAGAGACAAGGATGAGACAGTAGAGTTGTGAACTACCTGTAATCCACCAAAGAGTAAGTGCACATGGGAATCAATAAGTCCAGGAATCACAATCTTTCCTTCCAGATTAAACACCATAGTTTCAGATCCCAATAAATCCTGCATTCAAATGCCGGACAAATGAGAGATGATGATTCATGAATTTTGCAAATTTCTGATGGCAGAAGAGCAATTTGTGTCATCAACTAATAAGACATCCAATGGAGAGCAGTTTTCAAATTTAATGAAAAGAAAGAATGAAATGAGAAAACAAGAAAAAACAGTCATACTAAATTTTCTTTGAATTCTAATTATAATTTCTTTTCACAGTATATCTTAGCCAATAATGTATAAACTGCAAAAATGTTAGTCTAAAAGAACATTCAAGCATAAAAGGCATTACACATTACACTAGGACAAGTACTGATATCAGATGAGATTGAGCCCAGTTAAATATACATGTGATAAGTTGGTGCCAATGACCTGTACTTGAACCTCCATCAAAATGTTCAAGTCATTTATATCCATTTATAAGTGGACTAAAATAGATGATGGGTAGACATGAATATCCATTATTTATTTTATAATAACATTTTTATTAAAGGGAAACAGATGGGTATCTTAATTTTTTTTTAAAAAATTAATTATAAAAAGCTATTTTCTCATCTCATTGCTCTACCTCTATTTATTCAATTCTTTGGTAGCACTTTTTACTTTATCAATAATACCGAGTTATCGTCTTATTTATCCCTACCATCATATTCTCAAGATTTCACTTTAAATTAATAAGAGTAGATTATTCTAACAAAATTCTTATTAAAAGTTAATTTTGAATTACTCCACTTTAAATTCAAGAGAAGAATTTGAACTATTCAATCATTGTACTTAGAGGTTGACCATATTTGCAAGAGTTTAAAATAGTAGTTCCTTAAAAAAATTAATAAACATTACAATCATTAATTAATAAAACGATTTCCATATGATACTCTAACTACCCCTGATGTACCTTTAGTTGCCATGGTTGATTCTCCTACTATTTAATGAATTTTCCATTTAGTTTTTTTTATTTGAAAATAATTAGCTAAAAAGGTCAAGATCAAGTTGATTGAGAATCACTTTAAGAACCTGGGGTACATTACATATATAAAAAAATCAAGGATGAGTTTGCAAAATACTTTAGGGGGTCATACTATAAATATTCGAAATTTAGAGACTAATTTGCCATTATTTTATCGGATATTTACAAAATTTTCAACATTTGAAGGTCATAAGTAAAAATTTTAACGAAAAGTCAGGGTCAAAATGTAATTAATTAAATATTTTGACCAAAAAGTCGATGGATGGATTGATAAATAATTTTTTTGTCAATAATTAAATATTCATATTTCTATAGACATATTTTATTTAAAAAAACATATGTTT